>JAPYZE010001742.1:0-43401 GCA_030522805.1 Leptomastidea abnormis | reverse complement strand
AAAAACAAAAAAAAAAAAAGAAAAAAAAAAAAAAAAAAAAAAAAAAAAAAAAAAAAAAAAAAAAAAAAAAAAAAAAAAAAAAAATTATCAGTTTAGAATACATTTTTTTTGAAAGGTTCTAAATTTGAACAGATGGTATGGAATTATTTTTTTAAATAGTTTCTACGTAAGGAAAAAAAATGCATATTTATTTTTTTTTTATAAATATATTTTATTTTGTATTATTATAATACTGATTATGTATAAGAAATAAAACAATAGTTTTGATTAGCCAACTAATACCTAACTACTAATAATAGAAATCCATTTTCCTGGGAAAACAAACTTATTTAACATAAAAAATATATATAAATTTTCACACGCAAATTCAAATAAAATTACACAATTCTGATTCCATTTATTAAAATAACAATCTTATTTTTCTTTTTGTTTCAGGTACGTAAGTTGTACAGCCAGCCATTTAAAATTAAACGAATACACTATCCTCCATACCAACGTAAGTATAAAATGATATACTCATCTACACACCAAAAAATCCATCCAAATACTCATTTAGCCAAAAATAGCCAAGTATTATAACCACTTGCTTAAACACGCGTTCCTGTTATATGAAATTCATAAATTTACTTTAACTACGCATTTAAAAATCATTAGTGTCGCCTAGACGCATAAAATTAAGACATTTCATTCTCCTTCCCTCCTCCTTAAAAAAAAAAAAAAAAAAAATTATCAAAAATTCCGTTGAACCAAGCCACAAACGATAACGAGATATCCTCGTTCTCAAAAAGTCTCTTTAGCAACATCCATCAGAAACATTTCTTTCTCAAACATCCACATAGTAGCCACAGTGATTAAGAAAGCCTCAAAACACGAACGATCTCGTCATTTTAATTTGACACACAACCCAAAGGAGGAGTAAAAGAAGGAAAAGCTTTTCTATGCTAATTGCATATAGAGAGAAGGGCTAGGCTAATCGCGTCACCACAGCAAAGCGCACATATTTAGCATCTGTCAACTATAGTAGAACCACACATGCACATTCTCATTTAGGTCTTGGTACATATAGTATATATACACATCAACTATTATACGACCACAAGCCACGCCCGTTATGCGCCTCACCGCCTATATTTACATAATCGCAAAAGAGCTAGCGCTAGCAAAGTCAAGCTTTAAAACAGCACCAAGCTAATTTCTAGAGAGAGAGAGAAAAAGAGTGGCGCTCGTTTATCGGTTACTGCTGCTGCTAAGTTTTCTTCTCTTCTATATACAACTACCTATACCTTTTGCAGCATTATCGGCTCGACACGCGAAACGCATTTGCCGATGCAGGAATCGCGACTACCTATATATACGACTGACGGCTTTTTCCGTATACTGATTTTCTTATAAAAGCGTGAACATGAGTCGTTGACACGCGTGTGTGTGTGTCTATGCTATATCCATGAGTACGCTTGAGATATATTGGTGTTGATCAATTAATGCTAGTTCAAAGAGTAGCGTGTGTGTGTGAATATGGAAAAAAAAATAAATTATCGGTGTCGATATAAGGTGAAAAAATGAGGGGGAAAAAAAATTGTGAGCTCGTGGGAATGGTTAATTAGAAATAATTGTTATTGTTAATGGTGTAGTAACGATCGATCGATATATGTATATCCAAGTTTAAGATCTTCATGGGTGTTGCTGTATGAGTATATGTATACCTATATGATGCCTTTTGTGTTGATCTCGTTGGTATATGTGTGGTTTATGACGAACTTGTTAATACTACCCTTGTAGTTGTGTTTGATCGTAAAAAAAAAGAAAAAAAAAAAAAAAAAAAAAAAAAAAAAAAGAAAAAAAAAAAAAAAAAAAAAAAAAAAAAAAAAAAAAAAAAAAAAAGTAACTAGGCTTTGCAATTTTAATGCTTAGAATAAGAAAAAATCGTGAAAATGTGTAAGTGGTAATACGTGTAATTTTATAGAGGAATGTTTGTTATCTAAATACATTCTAAGCTTGTAGGATAGAAAAAAAAATTGCTTTGGTTATAGTTGCAGTAGCATTGAACGTTCCTGAGCAATTGCTCACCTTGTTTGACTTTGGAATACATATAGGTGATAAAATGAGACTATAGGTGACAATGAACATGGTGATGCTGATAGTTGCACAATAAGATTTTATTTTATTTTTCTTTTTTATTGATTGTAAAGTATTTAAAAAATTTTTTTTGTTAGAATCTATTTTAAAACATTAGTTTAATTTTTATATAATTTGTGGTTTTTAACATAGCAATAAAAATAAATATATTTCTATAATGCGATTTCTTACAATATATTTTTCGCTTCTTGTAATGAATATATTTTAAAAGTCCAAACAGAAGTATAAATTATAAAATGTTTTAATAGCTGTAAAATAATCCTTATTGATATTCAATTAACATCATAAAATTTTCATACCAAAATTCCTCAAATCTAACAAGCATTCTTACACGTTAAAAACAAGCATATCTTTCACTTCCGGACAATATAATTTCTTAATTAAATTAAACATATCTTAAAAGAATCATTGTTTTTGCATGAAAAAGACAGATAATTGAGTAAGTATTCAAAATAACGTGATATTATAAACTCGTAAATCGAGACTCGATTTAAAATAAATTTTAACATATTTTTATTTTTCTAAAACTTCACATCTCTACTTAGATATATTTTTATTTCAATAGAAAAGTCCCGTTTTTTGTCTATACAAAAAAAGAAAAGAAAAAAATCACACACACCAAGTATAATTTTCTTCGTATACTCTATTACATAAAGATATCCCGCATGAGATTCGCGCACGAATTTATACATCGCGCAATACAAGTTCGCAATTTGCAGGTACACACCTCGTTGCCATATGGTGACAGTAAAAAAAAAAAAAAAAAACATCGAAGGTAAACAAAAATAAAAAAAAAATATTACCCTCTCCTTCTATACTCATCGTCCAAAGTTCCATAGGTGCGATCGAAGAAAATTTCCTTACGAATATATGCCTACATCTATACATGCAGCTTGGTCTTATCGCTACTCACGCGCGCTCGCGCACCAGGCGAAAATCCAAATAAATTTAAGTCTCTCTTTCTCTCGCTGTACCCCTACCTTCTCTCGAACAACTAATATCAAAAAGCCAACGTATAAAACAGCGATTTGCAATTTATCACCGCAGGTTGTGCGCATCCCCCTTCTTTCTCTCCTCTATACCTCCTCCTTCACCCATCCGCTTATATTCTACAGAAATGGAATTCCGATGCTTACCGTCGATATGGTAATTCTTCGGCGTGCGCCGCCGCTGCCGCGGGCTTGCGATAATTTTCACGGCCAAGAGCATGCGCAGATATATATAAGTAAGTATATATACGAAAATATATAAGCAAGCGACGCGTGTCTTTACCCCCAAAAATTCCAATATAAGCTAAGGTTGTAATATATACTATGATTCGTTTCAGCTGTATATAAATATATATTCTAGTGTTGTGCAATTTAGACATATTTTTTTTTTTTACGACATCTGGCATTTCTAATTAACGGATCTTAAAGTTATATATCTTTGGAAGTATCGAATTAACGTTTTGCTGAGCCTGGCTTATCTTTTTTAACTCCCTCCATTTACCATTCAATGTCCGCGGTCTTCGTACGAGTTTGCAGAAGAAGAACCTGCAGTGTCTGATTCTGCTCTGATGTACACATAAACGTTGATTCACTTATATAAAAAAAATTTGGTAGTACGTGTATACATAACATACAAACCGACGGTAATCAGTATTAATTTTACAATTAAAACGTGCACATGCTTATATTATATATACTCTCTACAGCTGTCGAGTCAATTTTTCGGTTCTCAGCTTAATGGACCCGCACATACACATATATATATATATACATTATTTCACAAGACCTCGAGGATTCCTCCCGATTTTGCGCTTTTAGACTTTTACCGGCTTGTACCAAGATAACGTGGTTATCTTTTAGGAACCTGCAAAAACGTGCTGGTAGTTATTTTTCGTTAAATTAAAAAAAAAAAGAAGTTATACCGGGTGGATCGGCTTTTGAGTATAACTAAAGTCCGGGTGTGTTGTATATATAGTTGATGGTGTATTTTCTTAATATATTTTTGCGTTTAATTATGCGAGATAAAAAAAGAGAGAGAGAGAGAAATTTGCAGTTTAAGACTGGTCAATATATATCGTTAATCGAATTTGCATTAAGCGCTGATACGGATAATACGTATCCATCAATTGGAAATAAGGCTTGTGCACAGTGAGGATCAAGGCCAGCTGAAACGATTTAAGTTTTAAATATATATGAAACTACTACGACTGGAAATAAGGATAGAAGAGTATGTGTATGGTCACTAAGTGATTCTCGATAATACCTCCATTATTACGATGACGACGACACTGAGTGAAAATCTTTTATTTTTTTTTTCATTTTTTTGTTTGAATGATCATTAATTAAAGACGTTTTAATGGCTGCAGATTATTCACATAGTAGTTCGATAAAACGATCGAATAATTAGAAGGATAGGAAATTATAGGATAATTTAAGAGAGATGAGTTTAATGACAATGGTGTAAAAATAAATTTTGACTATTTATGACTAATTTGTGATAAAAATATGTTTTAGAATAATAATTTAATTTTGAATGTTAAATGTTTGTAATTCAACACATACCTTTATTTTTTATATTTTTGAGGTATTACTTTTCAGATTAAATTAATAGTTTATTTATTTTATTTTTATTTAAAACGTCAATTAATATAAAAAAATACTCTTAAATAAATAGCCAGCCACACAATGCTTTTAAACAAATTAATAGAAATCGTTAAACTAATTATTAAATTTAAAAAAAAAAAATCCACAAAAAATCCTACATTTTTAAACTACTTTAACAAATGCGACTTTCCAACATCTAAATAAGATCTTTAAATGAAACGAGACAAACGAAGACGTACACTTTACAAACCAAACAAACATCACTAAGATATAGTCAAAGTCCAATAGCATGTTATTCACCATGAAACATTTTCTCTAAAGCAAAAAAGAGAAAAATAAGAGTAGTATACAGAGAAAGAGAGAAAGAGAAGCATTCACAAGAAGACTAAGAGGGGTGTACACTGTACAACTCTCAGTAATGCAACAGCAACTCAACAAGCAAAGCCGGACATTGATTTACATTCCACCTAATTACAATCGAAGTTCATCCCCCCTGCTTACCTATACACCCGACACATCGATCTACTCACATACACACATACATACACATATACACCAACCTGTACACACCACATTTCGCTTATATTAGCTCTCGATCTCAAGCTTTCACCTTGAAAATCAACAAGTTTATCTCTGATACAGTAGTAAGCATTTATCAGTTCAAACGACGACGACGACACGCGTATAGCGACTTGGCGACGAATCTTTCTATACTTATACCTTTACGCCCCTATACAGTATATACACTTTGCAGACTCACTTTCCAAAGCGTATGTTTATACTCTTTTCTATACTCTCTGATATTCGCTCTCACATCTATTTTAACTTGTTGTTGAAGATCGGTAAAAGATCGGTATTGCCTATACGCTTAAAGATATGTCGCGTGAGTACGCGATTATCGTTACTGCTAGATCGAAAATGGTATCTTTTCTATATTATACTCGATTCGATTGTCTATATACTCTGATACAACTTTCTTGCTTTTACTATAAGTACGATACTATTGGAAAATAAAAAAAAAATAGAGGGAGAGATTGTACTTAAGAGTTTTTATGTTTTTTTGCGCGGAAAAGTCGTCGTTGTAGTAGTCATTGCACATTTTCTATCGTATATCAAGAATTTTCTTGGAGAGTTCGTCGTTGATTATTTTTATATACCTATAAGAAAGAGGACAGAGTGTGCATGCTAAAGTCTACACATTGGAATGTATTGCTTTTCTTAAATGTTTTATGTAAATTGGTTTATACGTTACAATAAGTAAGTAAGAGTAAGTCTAAAGTTGTTCTTATTTTTTTTAACTTATTTTCAATTGAATATATTGAAGGGTGCAATTAATTTTATAAGGGAGGATTTGTGCGACAAAAAAACGGTGAATTCAATCGCCATTAAAAAGATTTATTGGCATAGAAGAGATTTAATTTTTTTATTTTTTTATTTTCGTTTATTTGAGGTGAAGAGATATATAAAAAGTGTTGCATGAATAATTATTAAATGTGAAGAGTAGACTATAAACGTGTTTTTTGTATAACGATGACAAAGATGGTAATGCATACTTTATATAAATATATAAGTAAGGAATTGAATAGGAATTTTGCGTAGAAAATACTTAACTTACAAAAATAGATGTATTCTTTTTTATTGTCATTTTTATATTATATATAAAAATAAACAATTTTAATATAAAATAAGTTTAAAAGTGTGATTACTATAAATTCAAGCTGGATCCCTTCAATGATATTACCTATACCAAAAACTGCAAGGCATAAATCTCTATTTTAAGAGAGCTCTGATCGATTGAAAAAACCTTAATTACTTTATCGTATGCATCCTTGGTCATTCTCTCTCATCCTCTCTCTATCTCTTTTAGCTTCACCATCGACACATAAAAAACTTAATGGATCTGCAGGTTCTACGCAAAGTATTTGGCAATGTATGTGTGTGTGTGTGCCGCTTTACATTCATAATGAATCTCCAATCAATACTAATTTCGCGTGCCCACTTTATTTCAATCCTCCACACATACACACACGCAAAGCGCCAGATCAGAAGCAAAAAGACACTATACTCTCCATCCCAAAATTCACGTTGCATAATGCAATTCTTAATGAGAATTTACGCGAGCAAGAAGATCCTTACTTGATCTACATAAAGATTTCGGCGTATAAACACAACAAAAAAAAAAGGGAAGCAAACGTCTTTTATACGTGGAGATGAGCTTTCCGTTGAGGATGTGCGTGGTGACTAAAAATAAAAAAAAAAAATAAAGACCGAGACTGTACATATATATGCGATCGTTTGGAGAAGTCGTTATGCATCCGCTGACAATTTCGCTGCGTGACGTCTCTGCGGATCGATATATATCGATCGATTGATTTATCTCGTTCGATTTTCTTCGATGACTCGTCTTGAAAGCTCAGAATAAGAAAGAGGTATAGTCAGAATTGAAGAACGAAAAAGAAGAGATATGTTGCTGCTGTACTTATGCACTCGCATATCTTTTTCTCGCTCTCTCTCTCTCTCTCATTTTTTATTTCCTTTTCTGAGAGAGAGGGAAAAAGAAAAAAAAGAAAACATATAGGGCGCGCCTAATGACATTAGGGGCTGCTTCGTGTGTCCGTAAGGTTCTTCTCTCCTCTTACGCTGATTAAAAATGGCATAATGAAAGAAGACGCAAACGGATGGTCATACGGACAATGACCGCCGCAGGGCGCGACGCTTCAACTTGCCTTACCACTTTAAAAACCAAGTTTAAAAAGAGGGAGGCTAAAAGAAGAGAAAGATGAGAAGGAGGAGAAGGAAAGAGAGAAAGATGAACTTGCCGACAGATCGAGAGAGAGAGAGAGAGAGAGAGAGAGAGAGAGAGAGAGAGAGAGAGTTTAGTTATTCGGACGATCAATCACTGAGTCTTACAAGAAGCGCATCAGAGAGTTTCGATATAGGTAGAAGAGACTGATTATGCGACTTTGATTTTACGGAGATGCAAGCTTTAGTATTATAAGAAGGAGGTGAATCGTAAGGCGAGAAAAAAATTTAATGTTGCTAAAGAAATTAGTGGATGGAAAGTTCGGATATGTTGAGGTACAGTGATCAGAACTACTGAAGAAGTAAGTTGGCGGAGGAGAAGGTTGAAACAGAATGATGTATTGTTATATTTATGTTTGAGATTTATTTTTGTACGAATTATTTGTGTTGTAAGAAAAAGAATTGCATTAGCTTTTTTTTTTTTTGAAGAAAGTTCGTTTACGCGACAATGAAGTATCAATTTTGCATTTAATTTATTTTTCTTTTTTGGCTTTCGATAAATTTGCATTTATTAAGTAAACTGGAATTACTAATTTTAAATTTATCTTAATACACAAATATGGTGTTGAAATGAAAATAAAAATTATTTAAGCACAATATTTTCTTACCAATCCCATTATAACTTTATTTTTATAACTACACATATAACCCACTTCTGAATATATTTCCTCATCCTAGACAATTAATTTATATCCATTTATACAATTGCTCATAATTATCATATATCACCCAGATCACAGAAATAAAATTCAGTATGCATATAAAAATGTAACAGCCAAAAAGCGTCATCTAAAACTGCAATTTTTATCTTGCAGCAATATACTGTATGGTACTACCTTTCAACATTCACATTTAGCTCGTTGACAAAACTCTAATATCCAGTCCAAAAGTCATATCAGCCTCTGATATATAACGACAATATCGTATATAGTCTGAAAATAACGCGAGCCAAGTTAGTATTACAGGAGGACATCACGCATCTCTCAAGCATATTCAGATTCGCGAAACGACCCAAGAAACGTATAATAGCCATATGCTCAACTAGGCGCGCACAGGCTCTTCATATATATAAACCAAGTATCTCAAGAAAAGCGAACTAACAACAACAAAAAAAGAAAAAAAGTAGTAGCACATCATCGCGACGCGACGTTCGTTGAACGGTCCATCGATCACAAGAAAAAAAAGAAGCTAAAAAATACCGCGCCCGCCGATATAACTCTACAGCAATACGCCCTGAAAAAAAAAATCATATATAAATGTTGCCAGAGCCATATTCCTGGAGTATATATATACGCGAAAGAGCATATCGACGTCGTATCCTCTCGCGATATTCTTTCATACATGTATAGGCAGCTGCTGTAAAATAAGAGTATATATATACGAGTGTATGAGCGACTATTTGTCTGGCGCGCCCAGCGATTTCCTTCGCAAATTGCTCCCGGCCTGTCCTCGCCTCGTCGCCGCCTCGTTTCTCATTTTCTACCTCTCTCTCTCTCTCTCTCTCTCTCTCTCTCTCTCTCTTTTACCCTCCTTTGCAGATTCTCATCCTCCTTCTTTTTTTTTCTTCTCTTGGCTGTGCCTGAAACCTCCTACTTCTCTTAAAGCTTCGCGGATGATAATAAAATATCACAATCATCGCGGCTAACTACTGTTTCATTAAACGATTAATTAACCAGCGATATATGACGTAGATAGGCGAGAGAGAAAGAGAGAGAGAGAAAACGTGGAGCCGAAGTTGGAACGATCAGAGAGAAAGAGGAAGCCCATTACCGGAGGAGAGCTTGGAGATGCGGCTTTACTCTCTCTTGCGCATACCGAGAAGCAAGGAGAGAAAGAGAGGGAGAGAGAAGCTCATACACTCGTGTGTGCTCCTTTTTCTTCTCTTTCTCTCATTTCTCTTATCCCTTCGTCCTCTTCTATACCAAGACTGCTCTCTGCTGTCGCTTCTGCTTGGTATATATATACGTCCCCCGGGCCAAAAGCACTTTTCCTCGCTTCATCGACAGCAGGAGCAGCAGCAACACCGGGTCTTCACGTAATTTTTTTCTCTTTTTTTTTTCTCTTTACTTCCTCGTTCTACTCGCGCGTACACGAGGTTTATCGGTTTGTTCGAACCCTGTGTTTCTTGAACCTTCACCACCCTTTTACTATGGTTACACGTATATATAAAGATTCTTGGGTACTTCTTGGTTGCGTGGATAATCGAGTGAAATTAAAAATTAAGCGAAGGCTTGGGTTAATCGCTGATCATCCCTCTCTTTTTAGCTTCTAGAAAATGCGTGTATGTGTGGATTATACCGTTATGAGTGTATGTGAGAAGAAGAAGAAGCTGTATGGGATCGATGCGTGGATGTTGAGACGAATGTGTATGATGCGAGACGAAGTGGTAGAATGACTATTTACGAGCTGGATGCTTGATGAAAGCTTGCCGATTTATGAGGCTATTTTTTTTTCCGTAACGAATTTAGACTTTTGTGAGGTGGTTGAAAATGAGGAGTAACTTTATAATATATGTGCTCAAGTTTTTAAGAAAATAATTATTTTTAGTTAATTAAAATAAATATATTTTGATAGATTTTATCAATGAAATTTCTTTGATAAAAATAATATTTATGAAAATATTCTCTAAATTATAAGTACAGTATATTGTCAATTACAAAAAAAAAATGTCATCTACGGTTATAATTAAATTTTTTAATTTTTAATCTCTTATTGACGCACTATTATGCGTATTTCGGCATTTAATAGCTCGTGCAATGTCTCAGTTGACATACGTCAGAAATCGAACCCATAATCAGTAGATTTCAAAACCAACGTTTAGCCAATTAAGCTTTTCCAAGCCTCGAAATGTAAAAGTATTAATCAGTAAATATACTCTATTTTTCTTCATTACGTTTATACTTTCATCAATAACATTTTTTTTTTTAAATCCAAACTCTTCCGCATCGTTAACACCTTTAAATTCACAGTAAAACAGTACTTACCACTCACACAAGTAGCAATTACGTCTGAAGCTGTCTCTATCAACAATTCCGTTATCCATAGTCGTAGCTTCTTCTCAGATCCCCAGTAGCAACAATTTCTTCTCATCCTTTTTTTTAAGCCTCCATCGTCTCAATAAAAATTATGGACGTCCGGCTTGGCAATATAATAACAACACTTTTTTTTTCATCCAAGACCCAAGGATAACGTGTCCTTCCTCAAGACTTCTTCTTCTTCTTCTTTCTCTTGGACGTTTTTAATCTCGCTCGTACCTTTTCATACCAACCACCAAGTCTTATCAGCGCGCATTTGCGTCCTTTCCTCTCCCTCCCCCCTCTTTCTTCAGACACATGGTCCTTCGTTCGCGAAAGAAGAAAATGCGACGCTCTCGCTTGTGCCGATAAGATTTTTCTCTTGAAGCAAAGAGCAGACCTTAAAAAAAGCAAGTCGCCTTCGCATATAAAAGAATAAAAGGAAAAAAAAAGGAGAAGGGGAAAAATCCCCCCAAAGCCCCCCCCCCCCCCCCCCCCCCCGATCACCCGCCACCACCACCTTTAACGGGTTCTCCTGCACTTTATTTATCACAATTTGCTGACGTTGATTTATCGTTACAGCCACGTATGTGTGTGTGTGTGTGTCTAAGTACGTATGCGTTGAAACGAGTGTCCTTATATTCTCTCGCTTGCTGTGCAACACATAGAACTCACACACATATATATGAAGAGAACTATATATGTACGCGTGGAACGCGTCATTGCAATTTACATCGGCCATCTCTCAATGTAACCGTCTCACTTAACGACCAAGACGACTACGACGACGCGCGTTAGAGACGCACAACGGCGCCCCATGTGCT
The DNA here is from genome assembly GCA_030522805.1 of Leptomastidea abnormis. Taxonomy (NCBI): domain Eukaryota; kingdom Metazoa; phylum Arthropoda; class Insecta; order Hymenoptera; family Encyrtidae; genus Leptomastidea; species Leptomastidea abnormis. The sequence goes on along the minus strand of JAPYZE010001742.1, from coordinate 32,031 downwards.
AACGAGTCTATATAGCTACGATGTGCAAGAGGGACTGTACATAGGTATATACTATTATATGGAGTGTGCGTATTGCAGTTAGCCAGCGGCGTGTTAGTCTATCCTGCGATGTAGATGTGGTGCTGCTGCTACGCTCGAAGAGAGAGAGAGAGAGAGAGAGAAAGAGAGCTTTCATCAAGTTGGAAAGCTATGTGTGAGGGATATATATATGCTGTCGAAAGCTGGAGATATATTCTGGGATCGATTGGTAACTTCGTGTAATCATTTAGTATATTGAAAAGCTACTGCCCTTTTTTATTGTAATTAATAAATAAATCAGATGAGAATATTTTATATCAGAAATTTTTTTTTTCTGTATACAGCAAAAGATATCAATGAATTATTTTTTCATGCATAAATATCAATGATAGTTTTTAATTATTTATTTTTCGTAAAAAATAAATATTGTATTTATGTTTTTTTTTTTTTAATCAATCAGCCTGTACTTATTCATTGCAATTAAAAAATAAATACATTTAAAGAGAAACGCCTTGCAAGAGACATAAATATTCAACTCGTATATATACGCATATTGCGTCAAACCATTAACTAAATGAAAATATCACATATATCCAACAAACACATACATACCCATCATCAAAAAAATATAAGATCTTACAAATACCACCAGCAGCCATTAAGATATCAAAATTGATGACAGCAGCAGCACAAATACAACGTAGGTGTAAAATATAAAATCTATCCATTCACTCGCACCCTATATAATAAGATACACCGCAAGCTTCACATGCTACTGGACTCTCACATTATATATATATATATATATAGAATTGCACTAACAATCGCATGCGTATACATACAGCACGAGAAGGAGATATAAAAAATCTCAAAGACAATCGCATATACAAGAAGTACATACCAAAGCTGTTATGACAAGTCTCTCCCTCTTTTACCTCCGATATAACAAACCTATATATGAAAAGAATAAGAAAGATAAATAGAAAAAAAGAAAAAGAGACAGAAATCGGTACTTAATGTTACTAATCGCTCGACGGCTGCCGTCGTTGTCGTTGTCGTCGTCGTCGTTGCGACCATATATATAAGCACACATGCAGTAAGCCTTATTGCTATCGGTCGGACATCGTGTTCCATTATCTCGCTGCGTCGTGGTAGTAGTAGTAGTAGTAGCCCCTGCTGCTGGCCGTTTGTTTATGGCACTCCACTCGCCTTTTCTTTCTTTCTTTCTTTCTTTCTTTTTCTCTATCTGTATCTCCTTTTCTCTTTCTATATCTTACATATACATATATATATACCTATATACATAATCCACACATTTGCGTATGGCACTGACAGAGGCTTTGCTCAATTGCATATATAGCAACCGATAGAGATATAGCACGTGTGTCTATATGATAGAAAAGAGCAGCAGGATGATAAGAGGGTGAAAGAAGGAAGGGAGAGGTTGATATGTCGCTATTCTATGTGTATATATATATATGTATGTTCTCTCATCACCTGCGGCACTAAATGTATCCGATCGACTTTGCTCATGAGAGAGATATGTATAAATACATACATATAGCTAGACGTGCGTCGAAAGATACGGAATATATCGGTATTTTTATATCGGTAATGTCAGAGAAGCTGGTGGTATTTTATATATCTATAATCGACGATTGTCTTTTGGGCTCTTTCTCTCTTTTACTTTGACTTTTGTTAAGTGCACCTGTATGTAAGGCGTTTTTAAATTTTTGTTGGTTCATATGTATAGACTTGGTATAGGTATATGCTACTCTTGGGATTGCTTGATAGGATTTTTTTTTTTTTTTTTTTTTGTATATCGAGTCGTTTGGATTAATCGGTGCGATTGCAAATGGGAGGATTAATTAAATAGGCTGCTGCTGAAGACCGGATGATGATAATGATGATAATGAATGAAGATTGTGAGTTGAATACTCTTGCTTATATATTGGACGAATTTTTAAATATATTGAGATTCTCATTACAATATTATAGATGTTGAAAATGAAGTTGATATTATTTTTTTGAAAATATTAAATTACAATTTAAGTATAATTCGATATTAACTAAGGTACATAATTCGAAGAATTAATACTACTGTAGTCTGTAAACGCATGTAGCTAGAAGTCAATTGCCAATAGGGGTTACTTACTTGTCTATATACGTTCAGCTGTTTCTGATACTTTATTATCAAGACTTTGCTATTATATTATGTTACTATAGTCGCAATATACTTAAAGACATATTCGACATGTGTTTAAAAGAATGTAAATCTGATTAGATAAAAGCAAAGTTCTACAACAATAAAATTTATCTACGCAAGACAATTAAGAATAGTTTATTTACTTGGTAAACATAGAACAATTACGCTTTGATTGTAATTGCGTGCTTAACATTCGTATATATATGTATCAAGATTGATTTTTATTTTTTTTTTATATATATGATAAATTAGCTTTATTCTTATTATTTTTATGTCTGAATCGTATCTGAAGTGATTCATATTACTGACACAACATTGAAAAATATATATAGGTATGATATCTAAAAGTAAAAAGAAGAAAAATAAATATTGAGAAATTTTTATTAATATCGACAACTTCATCGTTCGCTACACTTCGATTAAAATAACCAAAAAATAAATAAAAAAAAAGAGAGCTTGTAGAGACCTCCGCGAACGGACAATCGAGGCGGGTACCAACATAATATCAGGAGCCGCTCTCGGCGTTTCTCGCAAGATACTTGCCGCTTATCTAAATATTATAATCGATCCTCTAGAGAAAATCGCTTGGTTGTGATGATTTATGAAAGGAGAATAAAGAAGAGAAAGAAAGAATAAAAGAAAGAAAGAAAGAAGAGGTGTATATTATACTTCTTTTACTTCAGGCATTTTAAGAGACGATATTGACTGAGCCACTTTTTGACTTTATATTTTTATTCCTTGTGTTAAGTTGCAGTATCTTTTTCTTTCTTTATTTTTCTTTTATCGTTACATGACTTTAGGCTTGTACTGTTTTTTTTTTATTGAAAAGTGATGAAAACAATATTCGCGATTTTGTGAAAGTATATTATGCGTTCGGTATGAAAATAAAAAAAAAAGAAATGTAAAAAAGGTAAGCTTCTTATTATAAGAGATGCTTTTTTTTTATGAAACGACTTCGAAGGAATCCGGAATTTCTTATAATATATATAAATGTATATATAAAGTTGGATTGGACATGTCTGTTTATGGCACCTCTAGTTGGCTTGACTTTCTGATAAGCTTCTTTTGAAAATTGAAAGAGAATATTTTTTTTTTCATTTACTTTTATGAGTGTTTCTTCTCAAAAATGTACCAAGCTTATTCAAAAGTAAAATCCTGTTTTTTTATAATTTAAAAAAATTTTTTTTTTATAAATAAATTAAATTTTTTGATCTTGAAATGTAAGTAATTAATTTACTAATAAAAATATTACGTGCATCAAATTATAACTTTCCATAGGTGTTTTTATTTATATTATCCATCAGTCAATAAATGAGTAATTTATCAAGTTTAATATTATGTGTTTAATAAAAAGTGTAAAATCATTATGCTTTTAAGTTGTGCGTAATAGCTCATAAAACATTGAAATCCACCTACCGTTCAACAACAAATATATAAAGTATAATTATAATAAAAATAAGAAAATAATTACATACAATAAGTCACACAAATGCCATTTATTTCATAAACTAAAAAAAAATACCAAATTTTCGTGAGTAAGAAAAACAAATGTTTGGAGGATTTATTAGCTCCACCATCTTCATCGTTTTTATTATCGTTTTCAAAAAGTGCTAAAGAAATATCACGACGAAATTCATAATAAATCGTCATTACAACCGTAATTGTACGAAGCTCTTCTTCACTGTAAGAGAAAGAAAGAGAGAGAAACGATAAAAGGCAATCACTTAGCCATGCTTTATTACGTATCCCAAGTCCCTAACAATCGTGAAAAAATGTCCAATAAAACCAAGGCAGACTATATACATACCCACAGTGTATATATATATATCCTCTTCGAGTTTTATCACATCACGAAAAGAACTGTAAAAGCGACAATCGACGAGAGAGTCAGAGACCGTAACGAAATACCAAGGAAAAAATTTTTTTTTGGTAGCAGAAAGGTAAGAATTAGGGTAGGGCGTAAGTGTCCGAAAGAGAGTTGCAAAATATACCCAGCAAAATATATATTTTTTTTAAAACTGTATTTCTGGTATACATGGCCAATAACAATGGTAAAACTTAGAAGAACAAGTGATCCGGGAGCTAAGAAGTATAGGTATAGACTGGATGAGAAAAGTATAACGAGTAACATCCGTTTCAAAGCCGCACAGATGTATTATACTTTTATTACCGCTCCCGGTGCAGATTTTGTAATTGTGTTCAAGTCTTGTCAGTTTGGCTGCTGTGCAATTTTTCCGTATACTCGGTCAAGCCTTCGAGCGGTACACAGAACGAGGAGGAAAGCTTTTTCTCAATGGAGAGAGAGAGAAAGAAAAAGAGAACACAAAAATCAGAGTGTATGTGTCAGTGTTCAGAAGGAAGATGTGAAACAGATTCGAAAACGATTTCTGGGAATTGTAAAATCGCTGCGGTTCAGTACAACGGAGTGTATATAGTAAGGCTTACAGAACGAGTTGACGCACCATGAGAAAACGGGATCTACACGAATGGAAGTTGTTACTACTGTGTGCAAAGAGGAAGAGAGAGAGAGAGGCACGTGAAAATTGGGCGAGTGGTGATTCCCTTCTTGTGAGTGTATATATGTTTCTTTTTTTCTTCTTCACGTTTCTTTTTCGCTTTTGTTCTGATTGAGCGATAAAAAATGAGAATGGTTTTAAGAGAGAGAGAGAAGGAGAAAGAAGGAAGTTGAAAACTCTTTTTTTTGTCTTTTTATTTCTGTGTGGTTTGTTCTGTTTTGAGTAAACAGATTTTTTTATTGCGTACTAAGGATTTTTGGGAATTGCCTGTTTTGGAATAATTATGCCCAAAGGAATTTGATGGTTGGAGAAGAAGAGGAAGAAGAAGAGTTTTGTAAGGTATTGCTTTGAAAAAGAATGTGCTGGTTACTTTCTTAAAAGTTTTAAATTAAAAATTTTTAAATGCGATATATCGCTAAATAAGAAGAAGAAGAGGAGGGAGATAGGGTGGTTGAAGAATATTTTTCAGGATACCCTTTTGGAATTTTTCTTACCGATTTTGATATACGGAAAGAAGCGATGATGTGGTTATAAGGATGATTTTAAAAAGTAAAAAAAAGAAGAAGATTAGTCCACCTTGCAATTAATATAATCAGACCCTTTCATCTGGTTCAGACAAAATTTAAATTCAAGTCATGAGAAAGATATTCTCTTGGCAATTTGCCTGATAATGTTTCAATAACTGTTATCAAGACTGCTAAATATTTCAAGAGAGAATAAACTCGTCGTTCATCATATACATATTTTTTCCTTGTGCTAACAGATGATATTTAATCTTAAATTATTGACTTTTATTATAATAAGATGACGTGTATTTAAAAAAAATAATAAAAAAATTTTTTATCAAATAACTTAATTTCCTATCTTAAATCTAACAAATTCAAATTCTAAACCTTAAAAAGACAAATTTATATCAAACCAAGTTTTTTTTTTAAAATACAAAAATAAAAAAAAAACACCTCAATCGATATTTACATGAATCATCGCAGGACATTAATCGCAGACCAGCAGCAGATATGAAAAACATTACTCTAAACGAGCAAGATCTTAAGTCACAAGGTACCTAGAATCTCTAAAAAACCAACAAGTCTACCGGACAGGAGCTCGCGGGGTACTTCCCTGATAATTAATGCGAGGGCGTTGCTCAATCCTATTTCTCTTTCTCACTCTTTTCTATTCTTTCTCTCTTTGAAGACAGAGAGTATAAAATAAAAAAATAAAAATAAAAAAAAATGAGTAAAAGCGCGCAAAGGTAGGTGTCGGTATATATGCGCAAAGTACAAAAGCAAGCTTCCAGATAGCTTATCGTTAGGGCCTTCGTCCGAGAGTGAAAGAGAGTAGGCGTGCAAGGACTGCCAAGTCACCCTAAGCAATGGATTGCAATGATGCGGCGTTAAAGTATGTATATATAGAATATATATATATATATATATATATATATATATATATATATACACTTCTTTCTCTCTTTCTCTATCTTGCTCTATATTATTCTTCTTCGTACCTCCTCTCTTATTTCTTCTTTTTTTACTCCCTTCCGTCTTAACTCTTTCGCGCCTACCCGCGTCTCATTGTGCATTAATTAAAACGTCTCGACGGCAACACGTCGAGAAAGCTCTATTAAAGAGTTTCCCATTGATCGAGGTGTTTGGTGTGGTATTATATTGCACGAAATCCTTTCTTTCTACCATCCGAGTCATTTTCGCGAAAGGTTCGGACGAAAAGTCTTTAGACTCTTATTTTTTTTTTCTTTTTTATTAACCATCCTTGGCGTAAGGAAGAGAATTTTTATGGTTCGTAAGGCTGAGACGTTATTTTTTTTTCGTGGGTTAATAGATTGTGGTCTTCTCCCCTTTTTTTTTTCATTCGCGAGTAAATGGACCAGCTGATACAATTTGCTGGTGAAGGTGTTGTTATATTGAAAGTTAACGAGAAATTCGCGCGCTAACCCCCGGCTTCTTTTGACGATGATCAGAGTACGTATGTAAGTTTTTTTCTTTTATGTTTTTTTTTTTTTTTTGGAGTGTAAATTGTTTTTCTTGTATGAGGTGTTTGATTTTATGATGCTTTGATTCAAATTCAAAAGTTTTGATGATTTTATATACTGTTTTTTGTATGTTATTTATACGTTACTTTAATATAGATTTTAAAATGGATTTTAATCAGATATCTATTTAAAATTATTCAACTTCAAAAATCAAACAAAATTTTGTTGGATAATTTACATTAGCCACGTAGGATTTATCAAAATATCATGATATTTTACGCAGATCATCCACTACTATATTTAAATACCCTTTACATATACTACATTCCAAGCAAAGCAAAGCGTTGAATAATCCAACCGTTAATTATAATTTTTAAACATATCCCGATAAAAAAAAACTCATAGCCTTTCATACAAATCATCCGTGATTTTAAAATACGATTTTGATTTCATAAAAAAAATAAAAATAAAAAATCCACCCTGCAACACATACTCATTACCCGATTTGACTTAACTTAACTCACATCACTGAATATCCATCGAAATTACAACACACTCATGCTGCAGCAGCAGCAGCTTCAAGCAATATATACTCAACAGGATCTTTCTCTTTCATATATATACGTATAGAGTTAATACAATGCCATATCTCTCGAGGATTAAATAATTTTCGTTTATTATTTAAAAGGAACAGAAGTGCGAAGCAGCGATACTGTCGTTCAATTTGCACACCGTATATACCTATACGCTACCTTTACTACCAACAAGAAAAATAAAAAAAAATAAAAAAATAAAAAAATCATCATCGACTCCTCCCCTCAATGTTTCATATATACGATCTTTCTCTCTTTGGTTCTTTCACCACGAACCGACTCATCTCCACTTTATATATACTCTCGCATATACTATATACTCTTCGGTCCATTAAAGATTTTGAGATTTCACGAAAGAAATGTTAATGTAATTATAAGGCCGGCCAATAAATACGAGAACGATAAGCAAGAGGTTCTCTCTTTCTTTCTCTTGAAGGCCTTATGATATCGAGCAGCGACAATCGCGAAAGAAGCAAAACTCAGCCTAAAAACAAAAAAATAAAAATAAAAAAAGCTCAAGCTGATCGAACGACGTATATGCCTGAGGAGTCGCGCTCTCAATATCTCTCTCTCTCTCTCTTTTTCTCTCTTTTTGCTCTTGAGTAAAAGATATCGACTATTGGGCGGGTATAAGAAAGACGAAAAGGGAAGGTAGATAGGTAGGTAGGTAGGTAGGTAGATCTGTTCTTCGCGTCGTCGTCGTCGTCGTCGTTGGCGACTCTTCTCGTCCCGGGAATGAGGATCTCAAAAGGATCGGTACAGCACATCTCGCAGCTCCCGGACGCAAGTGCAGGTGCTCTCTCTCTTTCTATCTTTCTCCTTTTCATTTTATCATTATTGTTATTATAATTTCGGTTTATATATATTACGATGTTGATGAACCGATGGCGAATGAAGAGAAAGAGTGAGAGAGTGAGAGAATGAAGAGGGAAATCTCTCGATGAGAACGAAAGAGAGAGAAAGGGAAGAAGAAGAAGAAGTGTAGGATGATGAAGGAATGAACAAAAAAAAAAAAGGAAAAAAAGATTCATGCTATATAAAACCTATATCTATATACGTAGAGAGTTCCTTCGCGGTTGGCCCCCCCTGGTAATTTGTAGCAGGCTCCCGATATCATCGCTGCAGTTAGTCAAGCAGAGAGAGAGAGAGAGAGAGAGAGAGAGGCGCGTGCATGGATATATTTACCAATGCACGCGTGTATACGTATGTGTGTGTGTGTATACATATAGTATACATGTATATATACATAAATACATGCACGCGTATAACAGGCTGGCCCAAGCTACTTGCTATCTGTAACCGATAACGCTTGCCCGAACGATGAAGCTCCATACGGGCCCGGGTATATATATAAGATACATATAAGAGAGGAGAGGACGCACACGCGAGAGGCTCTCTGATATCGCGAAAAATAAGGAGAGAGAAGTATCCTCAACCACCTTCTCTCTCATATATACCTTGTGTATATATATATTTTCTCATATTCCACGAGTTCGCTCTTCTCAGTCTTCGTTTTTTCGTACCCCCTTCCCCCCCTTTCTTTTTTCATGTACCCCAACTTCTTTTACCTCCATTTCTTCTTCTTTTTCTTCTTATTCTTCTTTTCGTCGCTTTTTTTCTTTGCAATATAAACGCGTATAGATAGGTATATATCGCACACTAACACTAACAGAGTTGGTTCTATATACACGTGTATGTACGTTACATATATAGAATAAGGCCCATGTAGAGATATTGGCAATATATGCCAAGGGGGAGGAAAAGAAGCATTAAAACGTACCCCCTACCCTTTTTTTTTTATTCATCATCTCCCCCACCCTAATTCTCTTAAGTCCAATAAGATTGCAAGTGCTATATATATACAATGTGCACGCGTGCGCGCGTCATAATGCTGCACACGCGAAGAGGGATTGAAACAAGGCGTTCCCTCTTTTTTTCTCTCTCTCTCTCTCTTGCCGGATGTGTGTATGTGTGTTTCTCTCTTCACCTCGCCTCTCGTTTTCATCCGTTGATCGTACGCGGGGATTCCCCCCCTTCCCTTCTTTTATTCCAGGCTTCTTATGTACGCGAGGAGGTTTATATGGTGGAGGAATGATGAGAAAAGGAAAGAAGAGGTGGTGGTAAGAAAGTGAGGCTTGATGAGGATAAGAATGAAAATTACTTGAGTGTCGATAAGGTGTGAGAGAAAGAGGTAGGGAGGAGGAGGAGGATTTAGCTTATACTTATACCCTTTGATTTTTGAAGGAGAGACTCTATCTCTTATAGGTACATATATACGTGTTCGTGTACGAATAAGGGGTTAAATCATCATCTTGAACTATAAGATGATCGCAGGGGTTTATATGTCTGATGAAATTTCTTTTTTGGAGCTTCTTTTGGATGGGTATGTTTCATACGTGTGAAATGTTGGCGTGAATTTGAGTGTACTTATTCGGCTTGTGCGAAAATTTATAACTGATTGAGGGCTTAACGGTTAAGCTCCAATGGTATTTTTGAAAGATTTTTTTTTCTTAAGGTGAACAGCAGGGAGTCGAAATTTTGGGTATGATTGAATTTTTTTGGAAAGATGTTCAAAAATAAGTCTTCTGTGTGTGTGTAAGTGTGTGCCACAACGAATTGCTTGAGAAGAGGATTTTTATAATTGAAAATGGTATATTGATAAGAAGGTGAATTTCTTCTTGTCGTTGAACATCAAAATAATATCTTTTGGATATTTGCCGCTAACTTTTTGAAAGATTGAAACTTTTTTAATTAAAATATTTTTTTCAACATATGTAGAAGGATTTTAACTAAAAAAAACAAGTTATTTATCCTTACGCTTCTCACTTTTTTTATTCTTATTATTTTGAAACACTTAATCTTTTTTCATTTTCATTTCTGTCACAATAAATAAAAACCAAAATGTACAACATACTTTAAAAAAAAATTTTTAAATTCTTCACTCGAATACTTTCATCCTCTTAAAAAATAAATAAAAAAAGAAAAATTACAAAATCCCTACATATTTTCTCAAATAACAATTGTGTACTTCTGATAAAAAAGAAAAACAACCGTTTTCATTCAAAAGCCGCGTGTTCGTGTGTGCACGTCGCAAGGTATACGATTCATCGAAGCAAAAGTGAGAGAAAGAGAGAAAACAAACGCGCGAGATGCGTTCGCGCAGGTATAGACGCATTTTATGCACGCACAATCTCTTTCTCTCTCTCTCTCTCTTTTTTTCTTTCTCAGTCGGTTGTACCTGCTTCTTCTTCTTCGTCTTTTCGATTCGCAGACGCGAAATACGACACCCTTTCCCCCCACCTATGTATGTATATATGCACGCGAGGGTCTCGCAACCGTGGTGTATAAAAAAAAGAAATAATAAAGTGGGGGGAGAGATGCTGAAGAAGGCGCGGGTATATGAAAAATAATATAATATCATACAGAAAAGAAGCTACTGTACTTTAGCAATGTGTGGGCTTTTAATTTTGTGCAATGCATATATAAGTATAAGGCTTAGGCAAAAATTATTTTACGAAAGATGAGAGTTCCTTGTATTATGTAGGTATACGGGCATATGGAGATTGCTTTTGAAACTAGCATATAGATATATATATATATATATATATTTTTGTATAATTATCGATAGTCAACTCATAAAACGTTCCTACATATAAGAGATTTGCCTTTATAAATTTTTATTTTAGTCTCTTGCGATTGCTATATGTTTCGCCACGTGACAATAGTTTTTAGTGTGTAATATTGAGCCCCCCCTAGTTGTTCACACCTCGAACAATGTACATGTATTCGTAATGGTCGATACATAAAAATAAAAAAAAATACGCACATGTCAACAGTATATTTCTTTTATTTTAAAAAGTGTATATAGTTAATTGGACACGCGCATTGAGAAAAACATAAAGTGTGTCTTTTGAATTGTGAATTTTCATCAACCCTTTTACAAAAGAAAAATAAAATAAAATGAAAAGAAATGAAAAGAAAAAGCAAAAGTCTTTTTTTTAAAATTAACATATTTATTCATCTCTTTGCAAAGCCAACGACTTAATTCACACTTACAACAAAGTAACATACAAATAGTAATTGCAAAATAATATCAAGAGTGAGCATATATATATAATAATGTACATATATCGACAGAGAAACGATCTTTTTTTTCTGACCGCTAAATAAAAGAAAAGTGTAAAAAAAGAAATAAAATGACGAGTGGGGGGGTCTAGAGGGTGACACTTGAGAAATTTGCACAACTGCATATACTACAGTGCATATAATATACAACACCTACGATCCAACGCACAATACATCATGGTAGTATGCATATACATACATACATACACACACACACATGCAATGTCTGATGCAATGAAGAGGAACGTCGATTGTTTCCTTGTGCGAAATCCCGACAATATATTGTTTACCGGATTTAAAAAAAAAAAAAAAACAAAGAAAGAAAGAAAAAAAGAAGAACACGTTGTGCTTGATGGAAGCTCTCGTATAAAAAGAAATAAAAAGTATTATATATAAATACACACACATACATATATACATACATACATGTAATCCATGAAAAAAAGTATAGAATGTAGGAGAGGTGAAAGCGAAAAAAAGAGAGATGAGAAGGGGAGGTGAGATATAGTAGTAGTAGTAGTAGTCGAAGTAGTGGAGTTAAAGAAAAAGTTTCGCACCCACTTGAAAAATGAGCACATGCCTGCGTGAGTATATGTGTGTGTGTGTGTGTGTGTGTGTGTGTGTGTGTGTGTGTGTGTGTGTGTGTGTGTGTGTGTGTGTGTGTGTGTGTGTGTGTGTGTGTGTGTGTGTGCGATAGAGAGGGTGACAATAGTACATATACATATATACGATGCAGTTCAATGGAGATATATATGTATAGTGATGGTGTGGTGACGATGATGGTATGGTAGGTATAGTAGTAATAGTAGCAGCACACAGGCACGTAATGGTTGTCAACATCGGTTAGTGCGACATTTCCTCTCGTGTGGGCATCGGCCATTGATGTCACACAGACGAGAACGCGAGAGAGCGTAGCAAAACCCTCGAGTGAGAGAGAAAGAAAGTAAACCTTATACACCTATATACCTTTCTCTCTTTCTATCTCTCTCGTGTTATAGCACGCGATCTGTCCAATGAGGGGGAGAAAAATTTCTACAGCCTCTCTCGTCCCCAAGAGAAAAAAAATATACGTGTGTGTATATGTGTTACGTATATGCATGTGTATGTGTAAATATAGACATACGTGTGAGATTTGCTTGAGTTGAGCGCGAGAATGAGTGCATTCGCTAAAACTTGTACATATATATATATACCTACGAAAGAGAGGGAGAGAGAGAGAAAGAGAGAGAAAGCAGGGGAATTGCCCAGCATCCATCCAGCATCTCCTTGTCGTCGTAGCTCACACATATATATGTACACACACACACACACACACACTCACAAACGCATAAGCAGCTCTCTTTATTTCTCTCAGCTCTCGCGCGCGCGCGCGAGAAAGATGCTTTGTCGAAGGCTCAAGTGCGGTGGTTTCTCCGCATGTCTTTGTTAGCGAGGCGAGAAATTCTGTCCGTCCTCTCTCTTTCTCTCTTACCATATACGATCACTGTACTTGTACGTTTGCTCTGCTTGTCGTCTTTCTAACACCCCACACCTTTCCTGCATGTATCCATACTATATATATATATATATATATATATTCTTTTTGCCACCCTCACCATCATGTCTCACTTGCGGACCTGCAACTCCAGTTTGTGCATAGGCGTCCAAGCTTGACGATACTCTACACTCTGCGACATGATTCACAAATGCACTTGCATCCCGCATCGATGCTGCTGCTATATAAACCCTTTCCCCATTTTTTTTTTCTTACGATAGGTATATATCGATGTTACGCTAATGGAATATGTATATATCGCGTATACCGCTATATATACCGATGGTTTTTCTCACCAACTTACCTCATCGCCCTTTACCCCCCCCCCCCCGTATATATGAACTTTTACCCTTACTTTCTCGATCGCGCACTACTGCGTGCAAATTGAGAGAGAGAGAGTGTGTGTGTCGAGGGAGAGACATGTTGGAAAAAAGGGGAGGAAAAATATATCTTTTTACGTTAATTGGCCCCGGCCTCCTACTATTTTACAACAGCCACGTGTACATAAGTTAAAAAAAATCGTTCGGCTGTAAGTTTTGAATGTGTGGCTTTTTTTCGAATTGGTTATATAGTGTGATGGGTGTGATTGGATTTGTGTGGGGTTCGTGTGTATAAAATTTGATTCTTTTCAATTTTTTATTTTTACTTTTTAACGAATTCAAAATGCTGGATTAGAAGTGAGCTTGTTAGGTTGTATAAATTGAATTTGGAATTGATTTTTAATTAGCAATTATTTGGTTATATAGGTTTATATACAATGAAATTTCGAAAATAAATGTATATTTATTTTTATTTTAAAAGAGTAAATAATTAAAATAAATTATTTACATTAAATTAAAATAACCATAATTAATTAAAAAAATCTGTATTGAAATGTATCAAAACTACTTTACATCCTAGTTAACAATTCGATATTATAATTCATAGGGGGTTAGTACCTATAAGTTTAGCATAGTAATCCGTTAATACAGTTATACTCTCGAAGTGCACATCATTTTCAATATAATTTTCTCATCACTTCGATTATAAATCACTTAACCTGCCATTGTAATTACTCACGGAAAGCTTTATATATATATAGTATATCTTTATTTTTCAAAAAACACAAAAAATTTTATGTAATTATATTGTCAGGAAAGTTTTGAAGGAAAAATTAGAAAGTATATATCGTAGTAGTCTTGAGAGCATATACTTGCTATATATACAACATCCTCAATTTACTGACAAGTGTGTCAGTTTTTGTAAGGAAGTACACTGTACATTCGAAGCAACGAAAGAAATCAGTATGAAAGTCTCGTGAAATCTACCTTTTTCGTGTTTTTTTTTTTTTAATTTTTTTTTGGAGAGGATATTAGAACTAATAAATAGTAAAAGTTTTGCAATTAAATAATTGAATTGGATTAGCTTATTTTTTTACGTAGAAATCGAAATTTTTACGATACAACAACAATAAACATTAATAATATAAGTCATTATGAAAAATTAAAGACTTTTCAAAATATAATAATTCAATCAAATTTCAGCAAAACATATTAATAAATTTTAAAAAATAAATAAATTTATCTCAATCACCATACAAAACCCCACCTTTTTACCACCACAAACACATATTTCTAAGTAACTGAAAAACATACGTTACAAAAAAACAATATCAGTAACCAAGACACTAAGACTTAGAATCTCATAATTAAAACTACAGCGAGTTTATACTATATTATAGTAGTAACACCAAGAAAGAGAGAGAACACAGCATCTCTCTATAACCTACTATATACATATACATATCCACATATATGTATATCTGCACACGTGTACACTATAGAGCAGCCCTTTTATTCAACCCTCGCGCGCGTGCCGGCAACCCTTTTTCCTCGCGGCTAGAAAGAAAAAAAAAGGAGAGAAAAAAAGAGAGAGAGAGAGTTGCTACTGACGCTGCTGACGCAGATCGATACTTTGGTGTCGCCATCAAAGAGAGAACGGGATATGCGTTTGCTGCTGTTGTCAGGTGAGCTGCTGGTATAGTCGTCGTCTTCTTCTATACTTCGTCATCCAACACCTCGTGTGTATACGTTATGGCTTCCTAAATATGAGTGTGTATTCTGTAACGAGGGTTTGCTGATATAATTGAGAAAGTTATTTTTCTCTTTTGCTCCTTTTTTTAGTTTGTTAGTTGTGAGAGGTTTGCCTGATTTACTTGGTTTTGGGATAGGTCATTTCTTTTGGCTTGATTGATATTTCGATTTTTGAAGAACTTCCGGCTCTACTTAGTGTTTTTTTTTTTATACATTCACGACACTTGTGTACTTCATTATCGACTACTTTATTGCTTACAATGATTACTTTTTCCATTAATAAAATTTGTAAGAAGCCTTAACTCTTTATCCCCAATATAATTATACTATAATACAACACCTTCTCACTTTCAAAATATTAATTTTTTTTTTTGCATTTAAAATATATTATTATAAAACATACAATTTCATTATGCACGTAACAAAAACACCATTTACATCTAGCTCATACTATCACATTATAACAAGATTTCAGGTATTCTTCATACAACACCTTAACACACAAAAGAGCCAAAAGACACAACACGCGAAATGAAAATCTTGAAAAATGTAACGATAGTATTTAAGCCAGCTCTCAACAGTAACAACAATGGAAAATCAAACATTGTAATTTTCAGGTGCAAAATTAAGTGTCAGACTTTAATCTTAACTAGATATTCTCAGCTATATAGAAAGCTTGTATACTTGAGAGTGTGTATATGTACAGTCACGTACGCTATCTAGCTCCAAGAAAAGTATATATAGGTATGTACGCAAAGAGACCAAGAGAAAGACTAGCTATATACAAAATAAAAAATAAAAAGTTACATATCCGTCGACGTATGTGTATACGTATATGTGTTATAAAAGTACAAAGAACGCATCTTCGAGTGTATATATATGTCTGGATATCTCTCGACTGGTTCTACTATGCACTGTATTTTACACACATATATACGTGTATATCTCACTATAACAGGTAGATATAGAATGCTGCGTATATCTATACAAACTTAGCTTATACCCTCTTTCGAGTATCCCTATATTCTCCTCTCTCTTTCTCTCTACATCTTTTTCTTTTCTGAGACTCTGTATGTACGCGGGCGCGAGATACGCGGTTTCTTTAATCTTAATCAAAAGACGTATATTGGACGTAGAATGGGGAGCCTCGAACCTTTGCGAAACATGAGTACGCCATTAGCAAAACTCGATTGAGAGGAGTTTGTGTGTGTGTGTATTTGTATGGAGAAGCTTTCTGTGTATAGGTATCGCTACTTCTAGGCCTTGACTCTTTTCTAAATTGTTTTTTTTTTTTTTTTTTGATCGTATGATGTGGATTTGATGTTGTTCTCTTGCTTATGTGCTTGGTGGTAAGAATTTGTGGTTTTAAAGTTGGGTTGAGGTGAATAAAATGAATTTTGAACATATTTTTATGTGTTTTTGAGTATGTTTGCATTTGTAAATGTAAGTTTTTAGTTTATTGGGTATGAATTTCATTTTTTTATTTTTTTTATTGGATAATATTGTTTGAATAATGTATCCAATTTTTAATTTGAAGATGGAATTGAAATTTAGAAAAAAAAATTTTATTGAAAGATAAGTGTATTGGTTGGTGTAATATCATTTGGTAGATATATTTTTTTTTTTTTTTTGTAAACCATTTTTGAAAAAAGTAAAGGAGATTAAATTGAACTTTTTAATCTGATTTTAAATTGAAAATTGAAAAAAGGAATTTTCAGTAGTTACAAGCTTTTGATATCCATTTAATCAAAACTCACCATAACAATTTTCAAATCGTGATAAATGTACCCATCAGAAATAATATTTCAAACATGAAAATTTAAAACGATATTTATTTAGTGTATATTTACCATACTTTATAAACAATTTTATTGATTCTAGTAAAAATATTAATATATATTTTACAAAATAAATATTAATCGAATAAATCAATATACCAAAAATATATTTTATTAAAGAACAAACATTCTCTCATCCCTTTTCTATTTGATTTTCACTTTTATATTAATCAATTATATGTCTAGATATTTAATCATAAAATTATTAATTAAAATAATCGACGTTATAAATTCAAACAATCACTGACCTAATCCTTTTTACCTTTTTTTACATCGCGATCACTTTACGTAAATTAGTAAGAATCGAAACAAGGTAGGATAAAGGTATAAGCGTGGTCAATATAAAAGAGTTTTAAAAATTCTACGAATCCTGTATAAGCGCCAGAACATACATATACACATACACGAGCTAAAGATACACGCATATATATACCGGCGCCTCTGTGCGTATATGCAAGAGAGAACACCGGCAAGCTGATATCTTCTCGTAGAATCCATGTGTATATATATATATATATAGGAGGACCAGCAGCGAACGCAGTCTCTCGCGACCGGATTTTTTTTCCATTAGGGGGGAAATTCCTTCTGGATAAGCCGTCGACGGGATTTTTCGTAATCTTTACGGTCTTTTTCTTTTTCTTTCTTTTCTTTAAGGTTGATGCAGCCTGGGAAAAAAAATTAAAATATTGATAAGAAAGTTTACCTTTTTTTTCCTTTTTTTTTTGTTGGGGTCTTCTCTTTTTCTCTCTTCAGGCTTCTTATATACACTCTTGTCCCTCTTTGATGAACAATCTTTGTGGTTCGGCATGTAAAAGACCATTTATCGAGAGTCGTAAATTTGGTAAGATTAAGTTAAATTAAACAAGCAAGAACTGTGGGGTTGGCCGCTGCCTTGGTTGATTGGCTATTGAATTCCGAAAAGTGATGGGTTAGAGGCTCTTGAATCTTAGTCTTTATTCGTATTAGCTCTGAAAACAGTCGTTATTTTAATGAGTGTTTAACAGAGTTTTAAGTTTCATTAAAATTTATTGTTGTACAGTAGTTAAAATGTTACTGTGAAAAATTGTAAGGAAAATAAATTTATTAACATTCTTTTTGTAAAAAATTTTATCTGTAATGTAATATCATTAAAAAATAAAAAAGAAATTAGGGCTTTAATCAATACACAACTTTGTATGTAATTAAAAAATAAGAAATTCATTTTCGAAATTAATTACCCGTATAATGTAAAACCAACTCATATTCTAAAAAAAAAAAGTCTTCATAAAATTTGCTTATTATCCAGTTACTTATCATGTAATTTTCCCTCCAAAAAAATGGAAAAAAACTAGCTCCTTATAAGATATATCCTCTAACAAAATTCAAACTCAGCATCAATTATCAAACGTAAAATTAATTAAGATTAATTTAAATATTATCTACAATGCGAATATTAATCTTACGTAAAATAATAACAATTAATTAACAAGCAGTTCTTAATCTTTACTACCTTAGTAACTTAGCAATACAATTCTAACTTATCCTCCAGACCCAACATAAAAAAAAAGATCCTTAGAATCATATCAAACAAACGGCATCCAATATGTATGACCTTATAAATCGCAAGCTTCCAATGCTAAACTCGGAGACATCAGTATACTAGCCGTATCTGCTTCTCTCCCTCGAGAGAAATGCCTCAATAACAATCTTGGCTCTCGTATCGAATCGTCCAAGCTATAAGGCTTCCGTACATGCGCAGACGTTATCGTATTGTTGGAGCTGAGGTGTGCTATCGGTGTGGCGTCTCAAGCCTCTCTACCGTACATATAGAATCTGGGTCTAGTAGGCGCATACTTCGTGTACTGGAGAGCCTATAATATATATGTACGAGGAAGAAAGAGCCAAGCTCAGGGTCTTGAATCGCTGGCTACTACTGTATATTGCTTAGTTATCTGCTGGATGAACTACTGTACGATATTTGAATTTCGCGTAATTATTTTTTAAAATTTATTTATTGTTTATCTTGTGAGACTAAATTGTGTTATTATAATTAAAAATTTTTTACTTTTGGTTATTGGGTCATTTTTTTTTTTTTGGTCAGGACTTAAATTTTAAAAATTACTTCTTTTTACATTATTTAGGTCAATTGGTCATTTTTACACTATATTTTTTTTTTTCTAGGAAAGTATTATCATATATCATAATTTTACCACATTAAAATAAATTTATCGTGTGATAATAACTGTTTTTTTTTATAATATACTTAAACTTAAATTAAATTCTAAGTAGGTGCCTCAATAAATAAAAAAATAAAAAATAAATTCAGTCTTGCATTCACACTCACATATATAATAACAGGTACACAGTAGTAAACACCTCAAAAAAAAGACAGAAAAGACGTACCCTTTAATTACCCATTCCCAACATACATACATACATACACATTTCCTTCCTCCTCCAAATAAAACCCAAACGGACATACGCGCGCGTGCGAACATGCTCATGCCCAATCAATCCAATCAAATCAGCATCAACTTCTCTCTTCTCTCTTGCAATTACTCAGCTCCCGTATATATAAAGAACGATAAAGTCCAAAAGAAGAAGTAGAAGAACGAATAACGTCTCACGCACGCATCTTATATATACCAACTTATACGTCGACAGCTGCTGCTGCTGCTGCTCTTATACATCTACCATTCGCCAGCACAAGTGTAAATTACAGAGCAGTGAAAGAGAGAAAGAGAGTCGCCAAGAAGGCGCGGACCTCCGTCGCCGATCTTTCTCTCTCTCTCTCTCTCTCTCTTACTGCTCTCTTTCTCTCTTATACTATGCAAAGGACTAAGGAGTAGGTTATAGGAACGGTGGCTTGGCTTGACTTGGCTTGGTGCACTCTGGACACCTTATCTGCTTAATGTCTCGTTACCGTAAATGATTTCGCTCGGGCGCGCTTCCTTCTTCTTCTTCTTCTTCTCTCGCTGCGCGGCTCTTCATTTATTCCCCTTGCCGATGCTTCTACTGCTGCTGCTGAAGCAGCAGCATTGGCCGCGGCGATCGGTCGACGATAATGCGTTCCATTCGTTAACCCATACCTCTTCTTTTTCTTTTTCTCTCCTCTTTCTCTCTCTCTCTCTCCCAGAAGAGAAAAAAAAAGAGTATATATGCTGCTGTACGTCGTCGTCGTAGTAGTCGTCGTTGGTAACGGGATCGGTTGGCAAATGTGGTATACCTACTCTCTTATAGGCACCCCTGGTTCACGTTATATGCAATATATAGGTATATACACCACTTGTAACGCAAACGGTGCTCTGACTCTGTGATACTATACTATATACGATTCTGACCTTCGTTTTATATGTTTGTGTATGTGTGGTTTCTAGAGTAAATGTATGCAAGAATTTGCCTTTTTTAGATGTTAAGGTCTTTGGGGTTTTGGAATGAGACTCTGCGATGTTCTTGTAGCTGTTGGACTGGTTGTGCTTTATTAAATAGTGGAATATATAGAATGAAAGTGAAATTAGACTGTTCCACCTGTATATTTTATACACTTGGATGATATGAGTGAAACAGATGTTTTAGATAGAAATCGGTTGATTGATGTTGTTAAATATGATCTACTACTGTTACTATAATTTAAGATTATTTAAAGTATCTTTTAAAAAATACATAATTATTTAAAAGAATTTTTTTCTTATACAATATGTCCAACTAATTATCATAATAATCTATCGATTTATAAAAACTTGCAGTCTGGTAAATCCTAATGTTTTCAAAAAATTTATCAGAATATTAGCTCGATATTTCATTTATGAATAAAATGAAACAGAGATTGATTCGTTGTCAAATGATCGTGATTACATAACGTTATCAGGTAAATTACAAATTTCTGCTTGTAATTTTAATTAAAATAACTAATGAAACAAATAATTATTTTATCAAGAGGTATTACACCAACTTTCAATGTACCAGCTTAATATAACCCCTTAGCTATAATAATCAACCACAAAAATAAAAAAAGTCAATAATTGCGCAAAATGCAAAATTACAACGGTATACACACCAAGGATATAAGGAACGACAATTTGCGAATAGGCTGAGAGAGCGAGAGAGAGAGAGAGAGAGAGAGAGAGAGAGAGAGAGAAAGAGTACAATGCATTTCCTCAGCCAAAAAGGAAAAACAAAGAGACAAGCTAAGAAAAGACCCGATCATCGACGGTACATACATATATAAGAGCACGTATAGGCATTAAGCGTCGGGAGAAAACACATAGGCTCTCTCTTACTCGAGGATCAGCTAATAACCGGTCATTCTTATGTCACACACATACACACACATATACACATACCATCTTTCTGACGTGGGCGCGTCCATGCAAAACTATGTGGTATATGTATATATATGTGTGTGTTCGTCGTGTCTCCCAAGTAAAATAAGCTATGTGTTGGCTCTTGAAAGGGATTCTTTGGTCTTTTCTCATGGCGCAAATTACTCGGTGTGTGTGTGTGAGAGAGTATGCCTTTAATAAAGCTCGTAGCCGGCTTAGTAAGAGAGTCCTCTCTCTCGAGAGAGAAAAGAACACCTATATAGGAGATATTATATGTATATATGTACCCAGAGGCGAGGCATGGAAAGAGACATGCAAAACTGCAAGAGGAGTTGGCGCCGACAATGTAATGATCGAGATGCTAAGGAATTTGATGGTCAAAGGTATGTGTGTATCTGCTGGTAGATTTTACTTTTTGTTATATTTTTTTTCTTTTCTGAGTGAAGGGCTGGATTTGGTACTGATAAGTTGTTATGCTTCATAAAATAATGACAATTTGTCAATTATAACAAGCTATAGTCAAAGTGGTCCAAATATATATCAAACAAATTAAAAAAAAAATAAAATAAAATCGACAAATGAATATCGCGTGTGACTCAATAGGATTATTATTTATCTCTCGCTGTACAACTCATCAAATCCGTTCGTTTTTCAAACGGTAAATACCTATATATACACTGCTTCGCCCTTCTTTGATGTTATAAACCTATAGGATATATAGCTTGCGGTACATTCGATATATCCCATAAGCTCAGTTATAGCTCGTAATCTATAATTTGCAAAACAATGAAGTAATAATGCTATATACACGTATACATATATGTGTGCATGTATGTGTGTGTACTAAGAAAAGGATCTTAATGAGCGAGCTTTTAGAACCTTTTTTTTTGGTGAGTTTAATTGCTCGTCGATATAGTCGACTCTTGAGGCTATTCATAGACACATATATGTATGTATGATATACACGAGAGCCACGCCGCTCATTCATCATTATACGAGACTTCCTCAATGTGAATTTTTGTTTTTATGATGTGTCACAGTGTATACTGATTTATTGCAGATAATGACAGATAATGGATAATATACTCGCTAATGTTTGATGTTTAATTAATTAGAAAATTCATCTTCTTTTGACCTTTTGTGCTATGTGTGAGCATTGAATTGTTCTCCGTACAAATTGTAATCTATAATGTTTTATTTACTTTTATAATTAGTAGTGGTTACAGCTAATGAAATACTATTTTTACTTATGCTAATTTGAAATTAAAAATAATAATTTAATCAATTAAAAAAAAACAACAACAACAATTTTAAACATTTTTAACACAGAACAATCACAATCCACACAATATCTCAGAGTATTCACAAAGATCCATACACACGCAGCATCCAAAACCAAAAAAAAAAAAAAGCAGAACACATAGAAAACATCGAAAGAAGTCACGCGATAGGATAAAACCGTCTCTCTTTCTCGTACTAATTAAACTCTCCTCCACACAGTATATATATTCAAGATTTCTATGTATATATACGTATACCAGAGATCGTCCCTAGTTTAAATTGGCAGTAAATCAAACAGTATGTGCCGCGCGCGCGAGATAACGAACTACCGGAATTGTTACCTTTTCGCCCAGATGCGTGTGTGTGTGTATATAACGAGACTATACTCTCTTTTGCTAGCGGGGGAGGTCTAACTCTACTTTTCTACAATCGCTTTCAGCGTTAAGAAAAAAATAAAAGAAAGAAGGTCCAAAGCTATCGATAAGCCAAACGAGAGTACGCTCTCTTTCAATATAATACCCATCTCTATATCTATGTACAGGACCAAACGTAAAGGATTCCAGTTTCTTGCTTAAAAATTTTCTGCATCGGTATGAACGATCGGCATACACACTTATAGGTACATATAAGATGCCTCCAAGCTCTTTTTTTTTTTTAAGAAAGAAAGAAAGAATGAGAGAAAAGGAGTATCGATGACTTGGAAGATGCATTACTTCGTTGGGGTTTTACGTATGTAGGGTGAGGCTGTCTACACTTCTTTGAGTTTTAGTCCATGAAAATCGGCACATACGTGTTGGGTGTATCAAACGCCCACGGCTTTCTCTAGGCTTGTAGATTTTTGCCGATTGGAAAAATGAGGTTTGTACACTGGAAATATACTGCGTAGAACAGTGTATGTGTGTATGTTTGTGTGTGTGTGGATGAAGAGTTAAAAAGGATGGAAAGAAGCTTTACTCGTTAACGAGCTGCACAGGCGTCTTTTGTTACCTTCTTCTCCTTCTACTACAACTACTACTTTTCTTATTCGCGCGCGGGATGTAGACGCAGGATTTTTTTCTTTTTTTTACAGTTTTATTATTGTTCGTGCGAAAGGATTTCTTTTCGTCGGGTTAATTTACTTTTTTTTTTTAATTAATTTTATGACTTTGCAGACTCTACTGGTATTGTATACAATTTTTTTTTTTATTTGTGGTCTTTATGATTATTTTTTATTAATTTTTATACTTTTTTAATTTATGCACTAATTATTTTTTTAATGTTATTTTAATTATAAGATCATTAAAGTATTATTAATTTTCAATACAACTGATCAATTTAAGGCTAATTAAATTTTTAACTTCTTAGAATAAATTAACCACAAAAAAGACACACTTTTAATCTATCCATCTATGTTAAAATAAAACAAGTACAATAACTCTCTCTCTCTCTCTTTCTTCAAATCTCACGAAAAAAAAAATCCTTTCCGAGAGGTGTTCAAGCATTTCAAGCAAATCGACAAGTAGAACAAGCGTCGCGTAAACTAAAGCACGTCTCGTTTCACATTAGTTTGTACACCATTTTGGATATACGTATACAAGGGAAAACATTGCAGGAGCTGCATTTGAATTGCTCAACATCGCGCGTTGCTTCGCAATATACCTATACATATACACATACACCAAATCCAAAAGCAAGAGATAGAGAGAAACAGAAGGTATTACAGTGTTTCAGGGAAGGGATGGTGGAAAAGGATGCTGGTAAAGAGTGAGAGAGCAAGGTGTGTGCAACAGGTGGGCTTTGCGCCGAATATATCTACCTCGTCTGGACCACTTCGACGCGCGCGCTTACTGGAGAAGAGAGAGAGAGAGAAAGAGAACATGTACCCGCAACCACCCCCTCCTTTTACTCTTCATCCGGGTTTACTTTTTTTTTCTTTTTTTTTTTTTTCGTTTTCCAACGTGCACTTGGGACGCCCGACGGCTTTCTTTTCGTGTGCTTGAGGAAAAGGCATGCCCTTTGATCTCTCGAAAGCACAAACTTGACTTTTTTGTGTATGTATGTATGTGTATAGAGGGTTTGAGAGAAGAGGGACCGATTGTCGCTTGGTTGTTGAGGTAAATCTCCCTAATTTGTGACTGAGTATATCTGAGAGTTTTTTGGGAGTTTACCCTCCGGTAAATTACTTTTTTCTTTTTCGTTTGAGTCTTGTAGATTTAATTTCTTTTTTTATAGATGCTACTTTGACTTTTAATCTTTTTTTTTTTTTTTTGCTTTTGTAAAGTGACCTAATTTCTTTCTTTTTTTTTGCTCTAAGCGTTTGCTTACCTTTAGAAGTATAAAATACATAGTATTGCAACATCAAAATTCAGACCTTGGGTCTAATCAATTTTACTTGTACCATAAAAATCAGAAATTCTAAATACTAAACGTAAAAGTTCAAAACTGCAAAATTATACAGCGAACCTAATGTTAAATCAAAGTTAATTGAAGCTTCCAGATAAAAGTTGCACTTAGTTGACCAACTTTTAAAAATATATATACTGAAAAGTAGTGCTCTTAAGCACTAACATATAGATATTTCGCAACAAAATAGCCTTGCTGATACTTAGAAAATAGAAGCGCGAAACTCACAAATTTGCTCTATATATCTTTCTTGTCTTGCCCTCTCATATCCAAAACGTAAATGCAGCTCCATTAGCCTGACCTGGTCTTATAATTCGCGATACATACGTCGCTTCTCGCAATTTCGAATCATAAATACCAGAATAATTGAGAGCGTTAGGGAATCGTCGTCGCGTGGGAAGTCGCGAGTGATTGGATAAAAAAATGTAAATAGTGTCACCGATATGTATGTACGTATGTATGAGAGTCTTCTTCTTCCACGTAATAACCAGTATACGTGTTAAAAGTAGCTTTCGCTATGTACATACCAAGAGAGTAGAGAGTAAAGAAAGAGAGAAAACTAAGCTTTTACGAGCCTGCGACTTTACTAGCTCTTTTTTTCTCACGTGTCTATACATCTGGAATAGAGAAGGCTATTGATACATACTGGTGTGGTGTTGAAATTGCAGAAATCATCGCATATTGCTCCTCTTTGTTCGATATCAGTTTAGAGAGAGAGAGCTATGTTGGATAAAATGGATTTGTAAGATGTATAACGTCGTGTGAGGCGAGTAACTATAGCGAGTGTGTGACTGTCAATATTTTCTTGAACAACGTTTGTATTGTTTTAACGAGATGAGAGTAAATTGACGTTTTGATGTAATAGAATTTGATTAGGTTTTATTTATTATTTATGTATGTATAGGGTGTTTAATTATACAAGAGATCGATGATCTTGTATTTTTGTTTGATGTATGGGTTTTATTTTTATATCTCGAGCTTTTAACGTAAATGAATTTATTGAAATTAATTGCGGTAGACAAAAAATCCTTGGTATTAATATAGGCTAAATGGAAATTATTTATATTATTATTAAAACGTTAATTATGATATTTATGAGTTTCTAAAAATAAAAAGTATGATGGACAATTTTTTGATTATAAAAATAAAAAAAAGTGATAATATATTTATAAAACAGACTATCACTCATTATTTCTAACGCTGATTTTAACATTTGATTTTTTTATCTAATTTTAAATAAAAACTAAAATAAAATACCTAATTTTAGTTACCGATCGAGTTAAAAAAAATGAAGCTTGATTATTTTAATTTTAATTGACTTACGCAAAAAAATTGCTGCAAAAATTCAAAAAATTTTAAATTATAGTCTGAAATTTAAAAATAACTTAAAATTTATATTTTTTATACTTTTTTTCATAATTTTTTAACATCTAAAAACCCAAATATCAACTCGCAAGGCGTGCGTTTTGTAAAAAAAAAAAAAATAAATAAATTCACTTAGTAAAAATCTCGTTCTCAACATTTTCACGCAACTACGGTAGTATGTGTCTCAATCCTACTCGTTAAAAGACGTCCTAAAAAAAACTACACTCACTACAGCAATCAGCACATCCCTTCCCTCTCAGCCTCTCGAATATAGACAGTTTCTACAACTACAGCGCCTCTCTTTTACGGTTACACCCGCCAATATCACACGAAGAAATCTGCCAAGTCAGCCCTAATGAATCGGACAATCGACCCATACGTAAAACTATAGCCGTTCCCGCTTCACGTTATACCTACTATAGGAAAATCTCAGCGCCACTGCGCATGTATATAGAAAAAGGAAAAAGGCCTGCTTTCTCTCTCTCTTCACCACATCTAAGTATAAAAAAAGAACAAAAATAAAATAAAAAGAAAAAAAGAAGACGCGTTCTCGTGGAGGTCTCTGGGTGTACATACAGCACAGACACAGCTCACGAAACTCGCTTAGGCCACTTTTGCTATCTCCTTGCACCCTTCTCCTCCTTCTTCTCGTCCTCCTATACGAGAGGAGCGTATAGAGCCACGCGCAGATAAAGCCGCGAAGCTTGACTGTATATAGCGTATATATACAGCTGCTCTCTCTACGTGTGTGTTATCGGACCTGACTTATTGCTCACGAGGGCCTCCCGATATTGCACTTCCCTTTGGACTTTTACAGCGTATACATGTATGTGTATATGTATATATGTGAGAGCTGGCTATATGCTCTCTGGAGGTTTTAGAAGAGCTGCTTTGGCGTGCTGTAGCTGTTATACACTATGGCAGCTCTAAAGTTTGTCGATGTTACTTCGGTCTAAACTGATCTTAAGGTGCCCGTTTGCGGTGCTTTTCCTCGCGTTATTAGCCTCATTTCGTTGATGTGCTTATGTGCCGAATTATGGGAATGATGGTGCTCCTTCCTTTAGCTTCTATAACGCTATATGTATATATATGCGAGATGCTTGTCGGTGTGGATGTATACTGTTTCGTTTTAGTTTATTTTGGTGTTGGTTTTATTTGTGCATAAGGGTGAAATGTAAGTGTATGGTTTTAATGATCTGGTTGTTGCTGCTGCTGTTTATTTAAGTGGTGAAATTCTGTGAATTTTTGAATAAATTATAAATTTGATTCAGAATTAT
Source organism: Leptomastidea abnormis (assembly GCA_030522805.1). Classification (NCBI taxonomy): domain Eukaryota; kingdom Metazoa; phylum Arthropoda; class Insecta; order Hymenoptera; family Encyrtidae; genus Leptomastidea; species Leptomastidea abnormis. Next base: position 4,536 of record JAPYZE010001742.1, on the reverse strand, counting down.
GAAATGAAAAGAGAGATATGTGGGATTGATCTGGTTTAAATTTTCGTATAAATTAATTAGTTTCACAACAAATTAATTACTTTCAATATAATTTTGTTGAACTTAAGTAAAATATTCATAATTTTCCAATCCAATTGATGTTTATATGTAAATGATATTCCATTTATTTTTCAATATTACATGTACGTGATTTACCACTTATTTATTAAAAATTTATTTTTTGATATTAATTGTAAATTATAGTAATTAACACCTGTATTGACGTCTATCATTGCATAAATTATTATTTAGAAATTGCAAAATACGTAATATTAAATTTAAAATTTAGCTCATGCCATAAAATAAATAACAAAATTGTACTTGTATGAAACAACTTTTAATTGTAAAAAAATGATGTAAAAATCAAGTAACAAGGTTCACATAATTTAGACCCCTAATAAAAAAAAAAAACAATAATATAAAATTTTTCTAAAATTTCATCTCAATCTCAATACCAAAAGTAGAAACCAACAGTTCAAACACCCAAGCAATAACACTCAAGTAGGTAGGCGCAATAAAAAATAAAAGAAACAAAAATAAAAAAAAATTCAGACTTGCACTCTCATCGTTATCTCTCAGTACAATCTAAAACACACATTACACGTCTCTGCTCATCGTAAAATAAAGCATTTCGCGGCTCGTTTTTCTGTGGCACTTATATATATTCTCCTTCCTCCGGAAAATTGCCAAAGCAACCAACCAACCAACCAAAAACCATAGAAGTTTTAGTCTCACCCACAACTATATACCTCGCGAATTTCTCTATATCGCAGTGAGAAAACACGTACCATATACACTCTCGCGCCTAAAATGACGCCCTTCCGATGTACATATATATGTAATGTCTACTGCCCACACATAATATAACCAACTTTTTTTATGATTATAAGACAGGCTATATAGGTATACACTCACGTAAGTATACTTACCTATATATGCATCACTATAAAAACACAGGTCGCGCGGCGCCGCGACGTATAAGAGAGAACGCCGTTAGCGTAGTTGGTATATACCTGCACACATACATACACGTACACTCACCAATCAGCAATGGACCAAGAGAAGCACGCGAGGACGTAACGGGTTTTTCTACTCCGCTACAGTAGTGGCGGCGGCGGTGGTGGTTTACTATACGGATATCTGTATATATACAGCTCCTGTTGCTGTTACTACTGCTACTACTACTGCTATTGCTATATATATACAGGGTGTATATCAGGAGGGGGGCATCTTTCTCTCTCTCTCTCTTTACTCTCTCGCGCCCCCGGGACTTGGAACAGAAATTAAACGAGCCGCGAAACGAGGAGCGGCCCCCGCGTTAGCGCGTGTAGTTATATATACCACGAGCTCCTCTGATTTATGGGAGTATATAAAGGAGGAAGGGGGTATCGAGCGCTAATCGCCACCGCGATTTAATTGCCGGATGAATTGTCCCCGGCAGCAGTGTAAAAGTGAGATTCTCTCTCGTTCTCGCGTGACCGCGCCTTTTTCACTATACTTTACTTTTGCTATAGGGAGAATTTAAGTAAAGTTGGGATGCTGGTGTGTGTGTGTGTATTTCGAGCGACTTTTGGACTTATATTTTTGTCTGTAATTGTTGCTCGAGTTATTGTTTTGGTTTTGGTAGTGCAAAAAAACTCTGAATAGGATGTATTTGAGTTCCTTATAGCAAGACGATGTGCTTGGGTTTTGACTGTTTTAAGGATTGTGCTGTTAATTGGTTGGTTTGTTTTGTATCTATTTTGAAGATCGCGATAGAGTTACAGCGCAGCTATTCGCGGAAGTAGGAAATGATACACTTAAGATCTTGGTATCTATTAAATTAATATTCTTTTTTTTGTTGCATTTTTTTGTAAATTTTATGAAATGCATTATTTAGTTGTGTAAGGAAATATAAATCTGCCATACGACGTAGTATGCAATGAATTTTGATTCTAGGGGGGAATTGAATATAAGTTTTCTTGGATATGTATAACGTTTAGGTGCGTATTTCTTAATTACGGTGTGTGTATGCAAGGAAAATTAAGATCAATATTTTTTTTATTTTATTTTATTTTTTTTTTCTATATTGGACACTGCGTAATTCACGTTTCGAAGAAAAACTTTACAAATTTACATATTTATCTTAATAGTATATTAGATAATATTAAATATTCCTAAGAGCGATATTTCATACTTTTTTTTTCCTTAAATTACAACTAGCAGGACCAGTTTAAAGTATAACCTTGGATTAAAAAATATATATCTGCAATACGACTTTTTTTTCATCAAGAAAAAAAAAAGGATAAAAATTTTTTGCAAGAGCAATGCATATGATCTCTCAAGAATTTTCGAAACATTTATTACATTTAAAAAAAAAAAAAAGTATAAAATTATAGCGAACAGAGGAGAGCCGGTTGCATTTTATGAGGTAGAAAGAGAAAGAAAGAGAAGCGATTTTAAAAACAGATTTTATCGATATATCTTCTTTTAAAAAAGAAACTTCTTTTGACTCGGCACTTTACCTGCGAGAAGAAACCACCACTACCACCACCACACGAGCAAGAAAGAGAGAGAAAGAAAGAAAGAAGAGCCTTAGCACTTATAAAATAATAATGCGGTAATGTCCTGAAAGCCCAGACCTGTACATAAGCTCCGAGGTCTTGTCTAAGCTTCCAGCCATTCTTTCTCTCTCCTGGTCTTCTTTTCGTTCTTTAAGAGAAAATAAAGCGAAAGCCAAGCTGCTGTGTTATATAAAGATCGAAAGTCGTTATCAGATTCGTCAACCACCCCTATATATCCATCTATCCCCTACCCTACCCTACCCCCCCCCCCTTTTTTTTTATCCATGATGATGATGGTTCTGGACCCTTTTTCTCAGACAGTAGCCTAACCTTTCCTGTCCATGGTCTTAAATTTTTCTGTAGGCTAAGCTTGGAGTAATAGTAGTAGTAGTGGTAGTAGTAGTAGTAGTAGTAGGAGGAGAGGAAAAAGAGATTTTTCCTACTTTTATCCTCGTGCATTGAACTCGCTAAAATATTAATAAAACGTAATGCTTCGTGATGGCTAACTTTATAGTAACATTTATTTTTTAATATAACTACGGATTGGAATTATAAGATTTTTCGAAATAAATATATCAAGATAAATTCTAATATAAAAGTTATGTCTTATTTAATTAAAAGTCTATATAAATAAATTATGGTTATTTGAAATAAATATATTCATAAAATTAAAAAAAATGTTCTATTTTATTTTTTACGCTAAAAGATTCCATAAAAGATAACGACTTCAAATATACTCGAAAATCAAAAATAACTTCAAATTCATTTTATTTTCCAACATCTTTTAGTTTCTCTAACTTAATTAAAATTAAAAATTAAAAAAAAAGATATTATCAATTTTAAATCAACGTTATCACCGCAAAACATCGAAACACATTTAAATAGAAATACCAAATGAGCTTTAAAACTCTAAAATTCATTCATGCAAATTTAGCAATGTACAGTCGTGTTCTTCAATCATCATCATCATTTCCTTAGACCAATATTTAATCTTACCAAACGAAACCACACAGCTACGTCGAAATCAGCCTCAAACGCAATCACTCACAGAAAAGCGTAAAAGCGTAACTTTAAACGAATACGAAAGAAAATATCCAAGAGGAAGGTCAGAAAAGAAGATCTGTATATATAGCTTCTCTCTTTTACACACCAAGATCCGTATAAAAGCGGCGCCTTGGTAAATTAGTTCAGCACACTTCTATTATATATCTCAGCCGATCAGATTAAAAAGACAAAGAAAAAGAAAGACGCGTCTGTCTGGTGGTGGTGAAAGATAATTCGAAATAATAATAATAATTCCGCCTACTCTCTGTACTTCAATAAGAGAGAAAGATCCTTTTGCACACGTAGATATATATATGAAAGAACAAAAAAAAATAAAATTGAAGAGGATGAACGAAAAAGGAAGGTCGGCATCTCCTTCTCTTGCACACCTTAATTTTCTACCGTTTTGCGGGTAATTTGTCTGTATATGTGGCAAGAAAGAAAAAAACACCTCTTCCTTTTTCTTGTAGCCACGTCATACACATACTTACGTACATGAACTTACGTATCCTTTGGATGTACAAACGCGTCGGTGGGTAATTGCAAATAGCAGATAAAACACTCGTTGGTAAATACACACACCAATACACATACACCTATAACACATTAGTGTATAAGCAAGCTTTAAGAAAATTCACTAATTCTTGCTCGCGTAAATTTTGTCGCCACAATTTGGATGTGTTTGTATGTGTGTGTAGCTATACTGTAATCTAGGTTTCTATCTCGGTCTTTATACTAACCACACGTTGATGAATCGCGTGTGTCGTTGAAAAAAAAAATGGGGATGTAAGCAAGCATCAGAAGCATCATATCCGCACTGATAGTTCTTAATTAGGAAAAATTACTGTTTCTGGTAGTAAGTGCTGGATATAGTGACTATTTTTCAATAACTGCCATTAAAACAAAGAGT
>JAPYZE010001741.1:0-20023 GCA_030522805.1 Leptomastidea abnormis | reverse complement strand
TATATATATATATATATATATATATATATATATATATATATATCCCCCTACACCGACTGGTAGGTTGTTACCTCCTGCACGCATAAAACTCTTCTCTTACTCGGCAATTTCTCTTGTTCTTTGATTTTCCAATCCGGATCAAAGATCGTTAATTCAAGTAATCACATCATCGCATGTATCATCGATTAATTTGTATACACTTATATTAGATACCTCTACATTGATTAGTTGGCAAGGTGAGAAAAAATACATGTTTAAATTATGCAAAATTATATAAATGCAAATTTTTGAGCTGTCATCCAAGCATTGCGATTTTCGATTACTACAATTAATTTACACGCGTAGTTGGCTTTCTTTCTTTTTCTCTTCTTATGCCTTTTCGTTAAGAGCATCGGCTGCGCACACCTGCATCTGCAGGGTATATAGTATTTAGGCGTAAAGGTATTGGTATATAGTTTTCCTATCACCTCGAGAACATTTGAAAAAGCCCTCGCTATATTGCACGCTTTGCCTTCTTCTTCTTCTTCTTCTTCTTCTTTTCACTCTTTGACTCTGCAAAATATTGCTTTTCAATGAACTTTCGCAATCCATATTGCATTCGCAATAGGTAGGTATTCTCAGCAACGAGGCGATGAAAGCTACTTGTATTGCAATGCTATTATATAGATCTTGCCCCGAATCTCAAACTCGTGATGTTGGTGATGATGATGATCAAGCACTAATTTTCGGCACTATTCTCATCACTATCGTATACACGTAGTCGCAAATCAATTTTTGACAAATCGAAATGGTTCGCAGATTTTATTTACAAATTAAGCACTTGATATCAAACGAAACGCAACATATCGGTTTTCTATGCTTAACTAAGTAATTCATTTCAAATATTTTTTATTTTTATTGTGAGCACATTGTAAGATATTGACACAGGTTTTTATTTGTATATTTTATTTGTATGTAATCCTCACAATTAAAAATATGCAAGACCATTTATTTTGCCGAACAAACATGAATATTTATTCAGTTCAGCAATATTATTAATTTTTTTTTTTTTACTAGATCGTTTCTTTTTTATCGTTTTTTTCTTTCTCGTGTATCTTGCTCTCTTTAATCAAGAATTAAAAATACATTGCTCAATAATAATAAAAAGCAGGAAAGCTGTTCCATTTGTAGGAAGTACGCAGTATAATCAAAAGGTAAACGTAAAAAACAATAGAATCTTGCCGCATTATCAAAGCTTGAACACTAGGCATAAATATATGATATTTCTTTTATTTTTTTTTATTTTTAATTTGCACTTACTGTCGACAGCTGGTCAAGTGCATCTGACTAAAACGCATTGCAATCGCCCTTATTACTAAACGAGGGTAAATATACTTAGAATAGCCAATTTCGATCTCTTGCTTTCTTGATTAGCTAGACAAATTGTATGAAAATTTCATGCTTCGTATGATCTTTTTAAATAGTTCATTGTAACACTTAATAATTTGAATGGATTTACATGTACATTCTCACACGTGTATAATCTGTAATGAACAAATTCCTGTCCACTTGAATATTCTTTGTCTTTGACGATCTGCCACTTGTCGTGATATCGTGAATTTGATTGCAAATTTTTTGCTGCCACATATTTTATGCTCAGATAAATTGCAAGATGATCATCTAATAAACGGGATCGAACGATACAACGCACACAACTTGAAAGCTAGATATAAAAAATGCTTTCTGTTCGTACAATTCTCTCTCCGATTTTGCTTTAAATTTGTGTTATTGTTTTATTCACGCACTCACACACACACACACATGGCTCATATACAAGACTGCCAAATTCTGTACGAGATTTGCTTTTATTATTATAATAGTTTTAATATTAAATCATTTGTTAAATGTTACGAAGGGACTCAATTTTTTTTATTTATTAATTAATTTTTTTTTTATTGTATAGTGAGACTCTTTTTAGAACTTACCGCTCATCTGAATAAAATACATACGCATACTAACTGCCAACTCATATATTTTGACGTTGCATGAGCCATATGTAAAAATCGCGATTGAATCTTCTTCGCTGAATTTTCTGATAATACGCATATATATGTATGGCTAATGATCAAGATTTTTCATTTAATAAAAGGATGAAACTGTCAGTCTGGCACGTAAACACTTATGTGTATATATAGGTATATATTGCATGTATAAAGAGTAGAATTATCGGCAGTTTTTATCTCGTGTAACGTGCACCCTACAATTATATACTTGCATATTTGTTTCATCGTACTTTCTATTTGAATTGCATTTTAATCTTGCATCTTTCATTTTTAAATCTACCTTCAATTTGCTTGATAAAAAACATGAAGAATCAATTTTATCAAATAGCAATCTAATATTTTTCTATATTCTTTAATATCTAGTTCTCGTTAAACAATTTTTTTTTGTTTTTTAGTTTTTTTTTTGTTAGTTTAGCTCTAGTTGCTTATTGACATCTCCGAGCAAGACATTTGCGATTTCGACAACACCTCCCGAGAAAATTATTGCAACTACGAGTAATCAATATCGAAACTTGAAATTCGAACAGCAAAATGACACTTTGCAAATCTATACTGCAAAGCAAAACACTCACATATAGTTTCGTAGTTAATATTGTAATATGTACATACATCCGATGTTTACATACATGCACTAGCATATATAGAAACCACAAATTTAATTTTGCAATAAAAATATTTCACGAGCTGTGATAGTTGCTCATCGAAGAACCGCTAATGCAAAATAGCTTTCGCCAGACCTTCCAAAAATGCAATACTCTTTATTCAAATTCAAGTTGTAATATTTCCCGCGAGAGGTGTCAGAGATGTGATGTATACTTCATTGGAGATGTCGATATTTGCTAGGTCTTACTCGAATTTCTAGATTTTTTTATACCACTGTTAATTTAAAAAAAAAAACGGAGTAAATTGCAAACAATGAAGTAAATTTGTAAACCCGTTTGTATGTTTATATATTTGATGCGAGTTCAAATTTGATAAAAAATCAAGTTACTGGAGTTTGTTTGATGAATCAATGTAAAGTTTTGAGCTAAGTTAAATTGACAATTTTGATTCAACAATTTCACTTTTATGTAACTAAACTAGCTTGCTCAAATTTAGCATCTCGCAATATTCAAGTACGTCATTACCGAAAAAACCAAATCAAATTGCCATTCCTACAATCATAAAAGCAACTTTCAAATAATCTCTATTTCATATCATGCCCTGAAAACTTGCTTTTGCAAGCAATTTTAATAAATTTTTTTATACAAAAGGCAAATCAAAACTTTTTCACTAGGTAAATAATAATGATTTGCAACTTTTTATTTTTTAAACTTGCTTTTTCAAGTTTATTTACCGGTTAGGAATCAAGTACTGTATGCACCTTAGGCATGCAAGTATAGCATTATTCCCTTGAATGATTATTGCCCTCACTTTGCTTGTGCATTAAACTTGATTTTCTGGCTTAATACCCTACTGATGTATAACGCCCTTTGGTGCATAAAATACTATTTAGATTTTAAAAATGCATCTTGTGTTCATTGATTACAATTAAATCAGTATAAAATTTTGAATATTTTTTTAGAAACTACCGACATAATGTTTAAAAAACGCGAAAAAAAAAATTCAAATGTTTTGTTTGAGCTTCAACTCCACAATAATGTCATTTTGGAATCTTCAATCAACTTTGCATTAATGAACATTTCAAATCATTTTATTTCATACATTTTTGTCATTAGTTAAAAAATCAGACTTTCTAGGCTATTTTAGCCTTTAAAAAATGAGTACATTTTACAGTGCATGTTTCAATTTTTTACTTGCTTTTTACATTCATGTTTACTGTTTTTTTTGATATTATATATATTTGTAAGCTTGCGCAAATCACTATTATATTATGTATGTAAATACATATACATATACTTTCACACACACACGCAGTCACGCATGAACGTCGCAAGCGTGCGCGCACACATACACACACGTGTACGTATTCGCATAAAAAAGTTACGAGAATTCGATCTAATTACGTCAATTTTGTAAGCAAGCAAGATCTCGTTAAAAAGCATGTATTACTTGATTCATTATATTGATTTTTGTTTATGCACATATTGTTTAATACACAATTACTCTTTTTAAAGGTATTATCCAAATTTATTTCGAATTCTTCAAATAAAAACAATAAAACACTGAATATTTGTAAATTTACCGATTTCAGTATATATGAACTTGTGACTAAAAAGTAGAGCATTGTCAAATTGCAATGTAAATATTCACACTTTTGTAAAAAAATTTGCAACTTGATTACTATTCATTTTATGCTAAATGGCCATGTACCTTGGATCAATGTAAGAATATATTGCTTAATACTAATAACTCATACTTTAATGCATTTTTCCAAATCGCAAATCAACTTTATGACTCAAGTATACATTTTCTTTTATTAAATCAAGATTGAACAGTGCACATATTTTATGAAAGCATTTAAAGAATAATGAGCTCAAATTCTGTGACTGGACTGAATTTTGGAAAGGTTCATTTGCACAATTGTATTATTTAATTGTACATTAATATATTTAATAAACAGTTGAATCCAAGGTATTGGTATATATCGTCAGTAATTACTTTTTATTACATACTTTACATGTCATAATTGCATCAGCTGCTCAAATACATTCTTTATGTTTGAACGATAGAAATAGTTAGGTATGTTGATAAAATGTAAGTAAGAAAATTTTTAGAAACACATTTTAAACATTTTAATCAATGAGTAGATCATTTAAAAGAAGAAATAGAATAATCAGTTTGGCAAGATTGAAGAGTCAATCAATACCATTGACAGTTGATAAAAAAAGTAAACTGAGTTATATAAATTTCAAAATATTAACAAATAACAATCTTGGTTTACACACACACTTGTATGCTTGTGTATAGATACTATGTTTGCTTCATTCATATGGAAAAATATATTTTCAAACAAAAGTATTTCTGGTGTAACAAATATTTGATAAAAGAAAACCAATTCATATTTTTTTTTTAAATCTCAATTTATTTATATAAATCAAGATAAGATTTCAAGAATTTTTAGTTTTATAAAAATGTGTTGTCAGAATTATAAAATTTGAATCACTTGTGAAAATTGTATACTAAAACTTGAGAACTTCAAATCAAATCTCTTGAATTTTTAATCATTTTTTCTTTGTATACAATAACTTTAGTAGAGTCGCATTTAAATTGTGTCCACAAGAGAGCGATTTTAGCGATATCCTATAAATATGAAAGATATAAATTTCGAAATTTAAAGGCCTTATGTATCTTTTGACGCAGCAAAATCATGCAAAAGCGTCAACAACATGATAATTCAATTGAGTAATCCTTAATTATCCTTCTCTTAGACATGTGTTCTTTTGCCTTTCTTTATTATATAAAGAATCATTGCCATATCAACGTCATTGAAAAAATAATTGAAACAATTCTTACTCTGATAATTTTTGCTGACTGAAAGACAAAGATACACACTTCTTCAATACACTTTTATAATTTAACATACTTTTCTGAAATTCAAATAATTTTGTATGTTTAGCGTATCTACATTTTGATAAAATTTATCTTGAATTTTTACAATATAAAGCTAAGTCGGAAAACGTCTACCTGATCTACAAGTACGTAAAGAAAACGAATGCATTAATTTTTATATTTTTTTAACAGTCAAAATAAAAAGAACGCTTGAACGAAACAAAAACTAAAAAACGCAAAAAATTTCGTACGTATCTCCATCGTTCGAAGCCCGTTTTGCCAGCTAAAAGTGATTTTCGTTTAAGCATGCAAGGAAGACCAGACACTCATGCCAAACAATGCATATACTCTGTCTCTTCCCGATTGATACTTCATCGAGATTTTTTACAAACGCTTGTCGTATTTACAGTTGAAAATCATACGCAGTCAACGGGTAAAGCGGGCTCATCCGACTTTTCAAACAGTACATAGTATCGCTGTCAACAGAACGCAGAAATAGCATATATCACTCTTTTACGTTTGCGTTTTTTTTTGTATTCTCGATTGATATTATTTCGTTTGTATCTTCCTGCACCTAACGAAGCATCAACGTTAAGTTGAAATAATTACATATATATGTACTTATGTGAATTATATAATACACGTTATATTTATGCATTAGTCAATTAAATATTGACGATAAATTTTTTGGATTCCTCTTTTTTTTTATTTTTATTTTTTTTGTATATTTTTGTATTTAACAACATTGCAACGAAACCACTTTATGAAATCGTAAAAAATAAAAAGGCAGCATTGCTAACTTATAATAATAATAATAATAATAATAATAATAATAATAATAATAATAATAATAATAATAATAATAATAATAATAATAATAATAATAATAAAAATAATAGCAAGATAGTATTTATAATAAAGACGTTAATTATGTGATAACCCTTATAATTAAATACGTCAATAAATCTTTTTTTTTCAGGAGATTGGTTTTTCTAATTTTTATATTTTTATTCAGCATCCATTACCTTAATTTAATGCGCATATTTTTAACAAATATATTATATGCGTTTTTTTATTATATAGTATAGGTACATACAGCTGTATAACATATAAAACCAAGCTCCTGTAATATACACAACACTTGAGGCACTTGCTTATGTGCTCAAATATCATTTTTCTCTTTTCTTTATCTTTTCATCATTTGACTTACATTAATTTTGTCTTTTTATCAAAACATACTTGCAAATCATATGTTACCTTGCGCAACAATCGCAAGTTTTTTTAAAAAGATTGATGTGCCATATTTTTCAAAAAACTTATAAACAGTGTTAATAATTTACACTTGATGACTAGTGGTTTGTTCCAAAAAAATAAACATTTTTAACAAGTTGATCTTGACTTATTATTATTTTCCAGGATATTGATTATTTTTACTTTTTTTATTTAAATTCTTTAACTTGTAATTTTTATTTAACATGATTTTACCTTGTTGATATTTTGAATTGATATAACTAATTTGAAAAATCAAGACTAAAACTTTTTTCTAAATATTATTAGAGCAATGCTTTCTTAAATTTATGCACATCAATCGATATCCTGGAAAATACATGGCAAAATTGCAAAAATGACATGCATTTCTCATGAAAATATTAATAAGCAAAAACAAGTTATTACTCTTTATTAATTTTATTGTTCAAGCAAATCGAAATTGCAACCGTAAAATTCTACTATATTTTGATCATACTAAGAAAAACTTGTTATCCATTAGAAAAAAAAAAAATAAAAAATAAATTAATTGAAATTGAAGGGATTCGTTGCATTTTGAAAAATATTCATTCTGCTCATTGAGCTTAATTTATGCACATACAGATATAAATTATCACATAAAGATATATACGCCTGTGCATGTATATATATGTGTTTATATAAGCAGGTTTGGCACAATAATTAACACTTTATCAGTTACAGCTTTGCGCCATAGTTAAATTTGTAATAGAGAAGGGGGCATGTTTTACAGAAATGAATTAAAATTGTAACACATCTTAGTTTAACGTTTTTACAAACTAATGAATACGCATTTTCAAAATCACAGAACCAAAGCGATAACAATATTTTTCCTACTCGATTATAGGTAGTAATTCTGTCACCAAAACTTAATAAAATTTCTTTCATAAAGCAGGACATGAGCTTTGCTTCGTTTCACTTGCTACATCCTTTTCTTTCTTCTAATCAAAATTTAATCTTCTCTATTCTAATTATATATATTTTTTTTGTATATTTTTTCTTTAATCAATATCATTTGATCAATATAGGCAAAGTCACTGTACAATGTAAAAAGTTTTTTCCTGTCACGCACGAGCGCTGGTTTTTTAAAATTGCTTTCTCGTCTGACGCTCAGGTAAGAGAAAAAGCAGGCGATCATTGAATTTTTGAGCTTGGTAAGGCCTACCTCAAAATATTTTGTGGCAATTGCTCTAGAATAGCGACAATCAATGCAGCAACGCAATAATATCTGCGCAAGTTTTAACAACGTTTTTAATAGTCAGTTCATTGTGCAGAATTACTTCCCTTGAAAGTGTTTTTTTCCCTTTTTTCAAGCGACAGGCAATTTTCACGAATCCCGCTGCTCATGACGGTACTTGGCTACGGATTTTATAACGATCATCAGCAACTTCGTTGAAGTGCACTTTTTTTCTTTTTTAATTTTTTTTTTTTTTAATTTTTCAGATTTTTGTGAAGACGTACCAGACGCTGTCATTTTATGTCTCTATTTTTCTCTCTATTCTTGCATTCTTCTACGTACTGCCATCCTTTTCGTCGCTTTTATGTTTTGAACAAGGTAGCTCGCGGTTGTGTTGAGCTACTTGGGCATAGCTCGGCCTCGTAATGTCCTACAACGTAAAAAAGACAACTAATGAAAAACACTTGATCAAGTTGAAAATTGCAATATTGTTAGTGTCGAGTATTTTTATCAAGACAAACAAATACAAGTCGTATCAGTAAATAGATATACATAGATTGTAATAGTTGCTAATTTTGCTTGGTTTGTTTTCTTCAATTATTATGTAAAATTTTATTCACTTGCTTATTTATTTGCATTTTGTTTCAATGTTGCATTCAAACAACACAATATCCCTTCCTTCTAACAAAGCTAGTCCCAATAAAAAATTTGCTGCATTATATACAGATGATTAGCAATATAGAAGCAATTTATTTAAAAAATAGCAGTTCTCAATTTCATACGTACATACGTTAACGCTGTTAAAATGTCTCCCAAGAGTTGTGAAAATTTCGTACAAAATGTAAATAGACATCCTATATGTAAAAGGAGCATGCTATAGGCTTGCAAGTTTTTACGAAGTGGTGAAAAATTGTCTTAATAAAACTGAAGCGCAAGTAAAGATTGATGAAAACAAAACTTGAGATAAAACTAGCTATAATATACAATCATGCTGGCAGCTAGAAATGCACTGTCAAATTTCTCGAGTTTTAAAGAAAAAAAAGAAATAATATGGGAGATCATCATCATCTCCATCATCGACAGAGAGAGAGAGAGAGAGAGAGAGAGAGAGAGAGAGAGAGAGAGAGAGAAAGAGAGAGAGAGAGAGAGAGAGAAAAGCAAGTAAGCAGCAAGCAACTGGTTGGAGTTGTTCCCGTATATGTTGGGCAAAGACTTACCGTCGCATTGGCCGATCCCAGTCCAGCGTGTGACTGAGCGTTCTGGGTAGGGATGTTGCTCTCGCAATCGCACCTGCTTACTGATTCAGTCGGCTCCTCCTCGGACACGACCTGACCCGCTTGTGTGTTCGTATTTAAGGCCTCGTCGACGCCGTTTGGTACGCTTGGCTCGTCAGTCTTATTAGATCTGTTAGCGGTGCATTTCAGTGGTAAAGAACTAAGTCTGAGCGTACGTACATTTTGTTTTTTGTAATGCAGATTCTACAGAGTTTCGGTTGTTGTTATCTTTTTTTCCCCCTTTTTTTTCTACTTTATTCTACTTTTTTTTTACGTTTTTAAAATAGAGAATAATATAGAGAAATTGATAGAAGAGAGGTAGATCAAGTTGCACTACGACGTAAAAGAAAAGCATTCAAAATGCTAAGAGAAGTACAATAGAGAAATGCTATAACGACTAAATAGAAGAGAGTCAAAATGTGAAACGACTATTGTGTGATGTGGGTGCCCTTAATATTAGACTGTACTAGTCGTGCAAAATATTTATACGGCATGCATTCATTTTGATTATTCGATAGGTGTATATATATATATATATATATATATATATATATATATATATATATATATATATAAAAAAGGAGAGAGAGAAAGAGAGAGAGAAAAGAGGTGAGAGTCAACTAATGTATTGCAGTCATAAAAAAAGTATAGAATTTGGTTTTCAGAAGGAGTGGGAGCTTGCAAAGTTTTAACACACTTGGTTTAACAAACCATTATACACATTATTTATTTACTTTTAATGACAATGATTTTCTAGTCATTAGCAAATAATCGTATAATAATAATAATAATAATAATAATAATAATAATAATAATTAGTATAATACCTATAACTCAATTTATTGTTTAATAATAATAATAATAAAATAAACCATGCTTTTTATTTACGTTTTTATGTTTCTTTTGTTCCTTTTTAACGTTTTGAACATTACAAATTATTTGTTATAGATAAATATAACTAAAACTTTAAATGAATGCCTTGCAAGTAACACGAAACCAAAAGTCAAATTAATAATACTTATATAAAGATATATATGTAAAATTATAATCGTACTAATCTTAAAGAACCCTGAATGCAAGTTATTAGTAAATCGTTAAATGTCATTTGTTACCTAATCATTGCTAAGATCCAACCTCAATAATCACATAAAATGTCTCCTTTTGACTAATACCAAAATTAATTTGACTACATAGTAGGAGACTTTGATTTGTCTGTACATAAAAGCTTTCATTCTAACTTTTTAAAATAAAAAATATACAATCGCGTTATCTTTTAAGGCACCCCGTAACTCCGGTAACTCTTTGACTGATGAGAATCTAAAAGTTCTTCAATCACTGAGTAAACAATTTGCAAAAACGCAACTAACACTCAGACGTAGACTCGGCAAAAATTCAAGCTGCTTTTGAAAAACGAGATGTAAAAGAAAAGCTAAAAGTTGGAACAAATCAAATAAAAAATCAAAATGCTTTGAAACTATAAAATAAAATATTCATAAAACTGAAAAAAAAAAACAATTC
The DNA here is from genome assembly GCA_030522805.1 of Leptomastidea abnormis. Taxonomy (NCBI): domain Eukaryota; kingdom Metazoa; phylum Arthropoda; class Insecta; order Hymenoptera; family Encyrtidae; genus Leptomastidea; species Leptomastidea abnormis. The sequence continues at coordinate 9,236 of JAPYZE010001741.1, read as the reverse complement.
AAAAATTACTTTATCTACTTTAAGAAATTTGACAGTTTCCTCTAGCATTTATTCACTTTTTTAGCTTTTTTTTATTCTGATCGGCATACTCGCGCTTACTTTATTTTTTCAATCAAACAATATAGTAATATTGTTAGCTAAAATAGTAAGCTAAAATTCTGCATTCACAAAAAATCATCTTAAATTAACTGGCAGAATTATTATTGAATTATTTTTCGTTTGATTTTGTTAATTTTTCATCACTTTTTTTTAATTTACTACGGTATGAATATCATAGGTGGATGGAACCTAGCGAATATACAATAAAATATGTAACATCCACCTTGCAAAACTTAATGCAAACACCATTCACAATAATTCAGCATTCCCCAGGCTTTTTCATGTGCCCGCACATCTTTCATTCTCCTTCAATATTTAATGAATGCACATATAAAAACTTTATATGCTTATGTACTACAAGAAATTGAATTGCCCTGGACTTGATAAATCTCAAAACCAACTCAGTATTTAGTTTAACACAACAACAACAACAACAGATTTTCATACCTTAATGACAATGGCAGTCATAATTCAACTCTTTTACTATTTGCTGGTAATCTAATCATTTATTCAGCCAAGACTGAATATAAGTAATTAATTTTTTTTTCTTTACGTAAAAACGAACTTGTAGTATGCATATCTATGTTAAATACAAACAATATATTCTTGAGTAACTTTATCAAGTATTTTTTTTTAATTTTTTTTTTTCACCTTATTGATCAGTCGATATAATTCGTTTATTAAATAATATAAAATAGCTGTAGATATCAAGTCTTAACATATTTATAACTTTTTAATGAATAACTAGAATCACGCTGAAAGCGTGTTAATTAACTTGCATATTCGATAGTTGCAATATACAATATCTACTTCTTAAAAATACAACGACTTTCCGTTTGAAGTCTGATTACTAACACGTTTGTAAGTTTGCGATTGTAACAAAGAAGCTTGTCTACTTCAAATGATTCATCAAAATTAATTCACATAATATTTGATATACCAGACACACTGGTGTGAAAGCAAGATATTGCAGTATAAAAAATCTAAGAAAATGAAAATTAATTGTTGGCCACAATTGAAAGAAAAATTGAAGAACAAATAATATTAGAACAGAAAATAAGTAATTAAATTAAATGTAAGAGGTTCTATGTGTATGTGTATAACATGAGTGCATGTGTTTTGATTTCAATTAGAACTTTAAATCTATTGTGAATTATTGTATAAATTATCTATAGAAATATTACAAAAATTTTTGCAACTTGCAGATTAAAGCAATTTAAAAATTTAAAATGGTTTTGACTTGTAATCGCAATGCATCTTACTATATAAAATTGTTCATTTTTTAAGTCATGAATTCAATATAAAATATTTCAAATAATCTTGTACTTTCAAACAAATAACAAGGCAAAATTATAAAAGCATGTCTAATTTTTTTTTCAATAAATTGCTTATTCTACTTTTAGCACATACTTCAAGACACAGATTGCTATTAATCAGCTTGTTAGAACACTAGTTTGCAAGAGAATCAATTTACAGCATACCCTTTCCGTCTTTCCACAAAAACAAAAAAAAAAAAAAAAAAAAAGAAAATTACATCATGCGTCAACAACAGTAAATATTTCAATTACTTTATCTTGCAATACTTAAACAATCAACCGATTTTCTGTTTGAAACTTTCGCTACTTTCAATGCAAGTTTGTTCTTAACAGACAAAATAAAAGTAAAATTGAAAAAAAAAAGAAAGAAAAGAAAGAAAACACATGCACGCACGTGCGAAATGTTTCTAAAAATGAGAAAATTCAGATAATCGCACTCACTTATCGGGAGATGACGGGGGAGTGAGCGTGACAGTGCCGAGGGCAACTTCCGAGTCGCCGCTGTTGTTAGCATTAGGGTTCGAGGGTGCCGCCGCAACTGTTGACGAAGAAGCTGCGGCCGCTGCACTGGCAGCACTTTCCGGAGATACGCGGCGATGATGTTGCTGCTGTTGGTTTCCAGGACTCGTCGACCTACTGCTGTGGCTGCTTACTGTTGCTGACTGATGATGATGCTGCTGCTGGTGATGGTGATGATGGTGGTGATGATGTTGCTGATGAGGGTGGTACTGTGAATGTTGATGATTATGCTGCGACTGATGTTGCTGCGATTGGTGTTGATGCTGCGAATGGTGTTGCGGCTGATACGGTTGATGGTGATGATATTGCGGAGGCGACGTCATGATTCCCGTCACTTGTTGCTGAGATGTTTGTTGGAGAGGCTGTTGATCTTTTTCTTTGTTTGTGCTCTTTAGTTTTGCAGTGCCCTTTACCACGTCGGAGAGCCTGTTCTGCGATTGTGTGCTGTCGGGATTGTTCGTGCTCTCACTCGATGAATTGTGAGATTTTGAGGCGTTAACATCGAGACCTGGCAGAGGTGGAAACGCCGCTGCCTCTAGATCAAACTGAACACCTCTATTGTGCTGCGGATTGTTGCTGTTGCTACTAGTATTGCTAGTAGAACTGGAAGTTTCTCTGGTTGACGGCAAAGTATTACCGTTGCTGCTTGTACTGCTATTATTTTTGGACAGTGTTTCTGGATCTTTGGTCCTGCGGTGTGTACGATGACGTGGGTATTGGGTTGTTGTGTCTTGCGGAGCATGGTTTTCGTTTTCCTGAAACAAGAATTTGTAATACTGTTTATTTGAATACTGTAACTTGCAAGCTGCTTTTTGGTATTTTCTGTACAATTTTTTGCAATTACCTGTGACCCTTTATTAGCATGGGTGCTGGTAAAAGGTGTTTCTTCAACAACGTTACTTGTGTGGGAGGATCGGAACTTACTAACGATTGGAAAGGAAGTTGACGTTATTAGTTTTGGACTGGGCAAGATATTTGGAATGGTTGGTTGAGCCACTCCTACAGAAACAGGTCCTCCACCCAAAGGAGGGTGAGAAGTTCTTGCCATAGGTACCATGTTTCCTCCACTGTCAATTAAACCACTTCTTTCAGGACCGTTTCTTTGTTTGTTTCTAGAGTAAGTATTGCTATAAAAAAATTTTAAATTAATTGCAATTGCAATTGACTTGCATATATCATTTTTTCATTAAATTTAAATTGCCAAACAGCAAGAAACTTTTCAATCTCATTTATTATCAGTGGTATTTAGTAAGAAATGCAATTTTAAATAATATTTTAAATGCAATATTTTGAACTACATACTTTTAAATTACAAATGTCATTTTTGATTTGGTTGTTAAGCAAAAAATGTATTTACCTGTTTCTCTGATTATATCGCGTATTATGTGGCTTGAAAGAGCTGTGAGAAGCAATACCATTCATGGTAAAAACGCTAGACATGTCATAATAAGCTGGATTAGTTGGACCCCATGGTACCATACCAGTGGCATAAAATGGTTGATGCTAAAAAAAGTAAAAATGGCAAGCTATAAAATTTTAGAACATTTCTTGCAAAACTTTGCGATTTTAGATTGTTGCACTTGATTACTGATTTGCATTTACTTGCTAATCAAACTTTTTTAAGTAAAATGCATGATCATGATCAAAATGTAAAATACAAAGCAAATATGAATTAGCAAGTCCATTTGATTTTGAAATGATAGCAAGTAAAATTTATACATACATATACATGCACTTGATTTGGATATGGCGGCATAGTTGTTTGTGGCACTGCAGTACCATTTGTGTATATAAATCGTTGCTGACCAGCTGGATAAGTATTATGATCAAATACTGATGGGGGAGCTGTTGATCTGTAGCCATTTTTCATTCCACCAACATTTGTAACAGCTGGTATTGGTAGCCTATTCATTGGCTTAGCTTTAATACGAGCCATAATTGGTTTCCCCTGAAAGCAAAAATAGCAATGAGCAAGCTTACAATTACGCATACTTTACAACAAATGCATAAAAGCATGTATTATTACCTGAAATTCTCGAACTTCTTCTCTTAAAAACCTATAAGCCTTTTGAGCATCTTCATCAGATTCAAAGGTAACATACCATGAATTATTATGAGCAAACTCACATGAAATGAATCTAGGACAACCCTCTCCAGAAAATAAATTCTGTAATAAATAAATGCATGTTGCTATATATCACATTTTTAACAAATTTTTAGCAATTTATTTGTAAAATCAAATTAAAAAAATCATACCTTTACATCTTCAATGGGAGTGTTATCTGGTATTTCACGCAAGATGACTATACATCTTTTGTGGTTTGGTCTCACTTTTTGGCCTTCCTCGTCGACTTGTACATTGGGTGACTCTCTGAGCACTTCCGTTATCAATTTTATATCTTTTGTTAATTTCTTTACTTGATTAAAGTTTGCTACAGTCCATATTGGTACATATTGATCATTATCCATTTGTGATAATAAATATGCATCGTTAGCTAAATTCTCTCTATATTAAAACAAAAGTAAAAAAGGTTACAGAAATATTTTCACACATTAATCATTTGAAAAAAAAGCAGTTTAAGCAGTGCAAAATTTAAAAAGCAAGTTGAAGCTATAGTATTTATTAGCAAATTGATAATTTTTGCAAAAAACAAGTTCATAAAGTAAGTAGGTGTAAAAGTATTTTTCTTTAATTTGCTGTTTTAAATAAATGCAAGACTTGCTTTTTATGCAATAAAAATATTTTAGTTTTGTAAAGCAACAAATCTGCAAGCATAATCAGCAATTTGAAATATTATTTACAATGTTTTCAGTATTTATATAGTTTTGCAAGATACTACCTTGGTTACTACAATTTAATCAACATGCACAGATAACTATCATCAGGTATTTTACAAATTGAATTTTCAATTGAAAATTATTGTGTAAGCATGTAAATTGTTTAAGCAAAGAATTATACAAATAAGGTTCAGTTTGTGCAAAATGAAATGAGCAAGTTAATTTTTAAAATTAATTATAGTCTATGAAATTTCAAGCAAGCAATTTAGTAAAATTTTTAATAAAAAATTGCAAGTTTTAAAACTTTTTTAGATTTTTGTATACATACAAATATTTATTTAAATATTGGAATAATTATTTTATTGCGTTAAAAATCATGTTTGTGGTAGCTTGCTTAAAACAGAATGTCAACTTTTGCAAAAGCTAATTTTCTAACAACACTATTTTGCTGACTTGCTTTACAAAATTTGCAAAGAAAATCAAGTTAAATACCTGGAAAAGTAGTATTCAAGTTGAGAAGAGAGCATTTGTTTCAATTGATCGAGAGGCATGTTAGATCCAGCATGTTCACCCATTTGGGAAGGAGGTGCAGTCAAATCACTCATTGGAGCCATTTCAATAGGTGCATAGCCAACTGCACCTCCCATTCCCATGGCAAGTTGAGGCAATGGCTCCAGAGTGCCAACACCTGTATCGAGCATCAGTTCTCCAGTAGCTGCTCCTCCGTTCATGACGCTGTAATCTATGCCAGGAGCACCAATTGCTGCCAGGGATTCAGGGGTGGTTGGGTAACCCGCCCCTGGTGGGAGCTTCCCAATGTCCCCATTCATGTACACGTAGCCTGTGTAGAACGACAGACTTAACTCCTTTCCTCTAAAACAGCAATTTGCAAATCCAGTATTACAAACGGCAAGGTGATTATTGCAAGTTATGTCAAAGTGTGTGCTGCTCTCACTCTTTTACTTGCTACTTTGCTTTTCAATGAAACAAGATACAGAGCTGAGTGATGTAATCTTTCTTAGAATTATAACAGTGTAAAAATAAACATATGTTCTATGCAGGTAAACTCTCAACTGCAACAATACGCCAACAAACACTACGTCGAGAAGGTGTTGCTCTACGTATCTTAGCGTTCGAAAGCAGGGAGAGACCAGAAGGTCTTGTGGAAGCAAAAAAGAAAAATTTTAGTGAATCTGAAAGAATGTGAGCGAGAAAGAAGGAGAGAGAGAGAGAGAGAGAGAGAGAGAGAGAGAGAGAGAGAGAGAGAGAGAGAGAGAGAGAGAGAGAGAGAGTGCGAGAGAGAGAGAGTGCGAGCACGGCGTGATCTAGGCAGTTATCCGGCGAGCAGCGCTCTTTCCAGCTGTCTGGGTGGTCAGTGCGTGCTGTCGTAGGAGTAAGCAGCAGACTATGTCCACCAGGGCTTGCCGTGGTGGCTTGTTGATCCAGGACAGAAAGTATTAGCTGAGATTTAGGTGACAGCTTCGATCAAGAAGAGTATGAGGTAGTCTGAACAGCAGCAACGGTGGCAGGCACTGCGTGACGTCCGCGTACAAGCTCGGGAAGGAAAGCAAGGGACGATAGAGATAGTTAGCGGTGGTGACCCACGAGAAAAAGAGAGTAAAAGAGAGCAAGAAGGACTGCGGCTGAGGCAGTGAGGAAGCCGAAGGTGCAAGAAAAGGTTGTCGAGCAGCAGCAACAGCAGCAGCAAAATTGCGATATCGAGATTGCAAGAGTCCAGGAACAGAGTATATGCAGAAAGTCTTCGGTGCGTTCAGCGGACTTAACCGGGACGGAGATCGAGCTCGTAGGCCAGCCACATGCCAAGCTCGGACAAACCGTATGGCAGACGAGCTGCTCTATGCGATGCGCGTTTGTGGCTGCTGTATGCCGTCTCGCTTTATCCCTCGCGTTACTGCTGTCGTATATAAGCGCCTGCCTGGAGATATCACGGTCGGGCTGCTGCTGCTGACTCTCCTTCGCTATAAGTATACGCACGCACGAGGACGGAGCTGCGCGTGAGAGCGAGCGAGCGAGGCGACGGATGCGCGCAGGTAAGCAGTGTATAACAGCAGCAAGCAATGTGCGGGGGAGGGGAGGGGGGGGGTGCAAGCGAGTCCGAAAATCCGCGCCCCCACCGTGAGAGAGAGAGAGCGAGAGTCTGCTGTAAATTAGCTGTGCTCACCTATTAGCTTGGGAGGTGTACGTTCACCGGAGAGCCCCGTGCAATATGTTGGTGGGTGACTGGCCAAATATAGAGCGAGATCGCAGTAGCGGCCGGGTTGCACATACGCTTACAGCCGAACGACAGCCAAGTGCCGAGAGGAAGATGAAAAGAATATTTCCTTGTCGATGCTAAATGCTAATGCTGCTGCTGCTGCTGCTGCTGCCACCGCTCCTCTCGACCTGCTGCTATATAGCAGTAGCCGATCAAGTCACGCTATACCCGGACGACGCTGACAACTATACGTCCAGGAGGCTCGCGATTGAAAAGCACGAGCACGCGGGGATATCGCTTTATCTACTTACGAACAGTCAACCCTGCGCTCTCCTGCTGCACGAGTTTGTCGGGCCTCGTGGCGGCTATATACACGGCGGCGGTGGTGGTGGTGGTGGCGGTGGCGGCGCAGCAGCAGCGACGACGCCTCTTGCTCGCTCTCGTTATCTTTCTCTCTCTCTCTCTCTCTATCTCTCTCTTTTTCTCTCGAGCTTCGCTCGGCCGCTCGTGTCGCTGTCGGTCAACAGAATTCACTCGTACCTGCCTGCGAGGATCCGGTTCCTGGACGGGGGCACCTGGCGTTGTTCCTTCACCGCCAGCTTCCGGGTCGTGTCGTCGCGGCTCCCGTCTCTACAATTGAACGAAGAGATGCTGAAGATGAGCAACGACGACGATGATGACGACGACGGTTATTCAACGGCTTTTTCTCTACGCAGCAGCAGCAGTAGCAGCGCGCACGCACGAGGCGAGAGGAGAGCCAACGAACGAGCGTCGAGCGATGGAACGTACTAAACTATTACACAGAGAGACCGCGCCGACACGCACACAGGCTTGCAATAAGCAGTCGTGGCTTGAACTGCGCTTACACACCTATATACGTACGTACACACGAATACAAGAGCACACCCGAGTATTACAGTGCGCTCGATCGGTCGGACGGGATAGAGGGAGAGAGAGAGAGAGTAAGAAGAACGACAAACTGTGACGGACCAGCCAGCCAGCAGCAGCAGCGGTGGTGGTGGTGCGGAGACGGCTGCGGTGTCGACGACGGTCGAGGAGAGATAATCGCGCGCGCACACACACACACACACACGTACGCGTGCGAACGCTTGTCTTTCCAACTCGCTCTCTCGGACTGCCCGATCGAGAGCTCTTTCTAAGTCGTGGATCTATATATATGCATGTATGTACATATATATATACTTGGCCAGTGGCAACGATATTGTACACCACCTTTACCTCTCCCTCGCAATATATTTCTCTTTCTTTCTTCAATGCGCGCGTACCACTGCCACACACACGCGCACACACGCACTATGTGATGTGTCTCTCTGCCACGGAACAGCAAGAAGAGGATTGCTGCTGCTACGGCGACGGCGATGTCGGCAACCGGGAGTGCTGGTACTGCGAGTAGTAAAAAGAAACTCACACGCGTGGTTATACAAACGGCGAAGATATACGATACCGCGCATGCACACTCTGCTGTGCTCCTTTGCAGCAGTGCCACTGGCACCGAAAGTCCTATCGCCCGACAACGCGACGACGTCCGACCCGTGCGAGCAACCGAGCGCGAGTGACAGAGGGCGATTGCTGCGCCTCCAAAGAGATAGAGCGAGACGGAGCGCTGTCTTCGTTGACGTCGTCGTCGTCGTCGTACTCGTCGTCGACGTCGACGACGGCGAAGGTATAACGACTACGAGAATGCGAGATAGAACGGCGACAGGCGCACGCACGCACGCCTTTTAGCTTTTAGCCTTTGCATTCGTGTGTATGCATTTGCACAGAAAAGCGGCGGGGGCGGTGGAGAAAGGAGGGGAGTGAAGTGGAAGGGGAAGGAAAGAGATGGACCCTTTAAACCCGGCACGGGCCGTTCGATCGAGCTTTTTCTTTATTCTGTATACTATTAAAACGTCGGAACCGCTTTAAATATCCCTATTCAGTTACGTAGGGTGGATTCTCTTACGCCGCTTGGTGACAGTTCTGCAGGAAGCAAGCGGCTGTAGCCGCCCTGTACTGCACCAAGACTGTTTTTACCTATACTAAAACAACCCTTGGTATACTTACCTAACAGCTACCTACCTATCGGCACAATTTTCTCATGGAAACTGCAAGATGGCTGTTGCTTCAAAGCCAGCAGTTACTCGACACACATCGCTGTGTAGCGATATATATATATATATATATATATATGGCCTATTGTAGCGCATTTCTGCGTTCTGCATGCCCCCTTCTATGTCAGTTTTCTTGGAAGCGCAGCACCCAAGACCCAATCCAATATTTGTGTTCGAGTGTGTGTGTGTATATATATA
>JAPYZE010001740.1:0-24164 GCA_030522805.1 Leptomastidea abnormis | reverse complement strand
TATACGCTTTTGCAAAATAACGATGACAATATTGTTGGTCTATTTGTAAGATTATTAATTTTCGATGTTGACAAATTCGATTAATTGAAATCGGAGTAAAGACACGTGTAGAAGATGTAGTTCAGTGAAAGTTTAGAAATAAGATTGAATTCACTGAAAAAAATGATTAACTGTAACAACTGATGCAGTTTAAGGTACAAAAATTATCAATTAGAAAACAAAATTGTCGCACGTCCGCGCCTTGACTGTCCTCGAGCTCGAATGCCTGTTGAAGGTGATGAGTCGCCAGTCAAATCATAAGAGAGTTTTATCAAAAGTATCGGATAACAAGGGTCAAAGAGCGCCAGAAGAAACTGACTTTTGTAACGTACGCACCATTTCTGATGTTCTTAATCTTATAGTTTTAAAGGTAAACAAAGATCCAGATCACTTGGCGTAGCGTTCTTTGTCTTCTAGTCGATTATATATTCAAAATACACCTCGTTACTATACATAATGCTCGAACTACGAGTTCTTAACAGTCAATAACAACAAGTTATTAAAATTAAAAAAAAATTTTATAAAGAAAAAATTAAAATTTATAAGCTTGAATATTAATTTTATAGAATAATTTATAAATGCTTAATGTATGGGGTAGTTTACCCCCTCCAAGGGTAAAATTTATTAAATTGATGGAAAATAAATTATAATCTTCCAGATTGCATGTTAAAGAATATTTTCAGGTTTTTTCGTAATTAAGAAAAAAAAATTAATCTTAAAATTATGCTAAAAAACCGTATTTTCAACCCCTACAAAGAGGCAACCCTTGCTGTTCCAATCTTTTGAGAACGACGTGCCTTTTCATAAAAAAAAAATTTCCATTTTGTTTCATAAAAAATATCGAAGATATTAAGAAAATACTGATTTTGGGGGTAAACTTTAGGGGTGATTTTCACTTCCTAAAAGTGCGTATGGGCTGCTAAAAATATATGGGCGTTTCATAAGATATTATACGGTAAAACATATATAAATTTGAAGAAAATCGGCGATTGACACCTCGCAACGTTCCCTTGTTAGAATTAAGTTGAAAAGATTAGGCAAAAGATTTGGGCCTACGTGCAGGCAATTATTAAAGGATACTCCCGGTTTGGAAGAAAAGGAGCAGTTAAACACATTGTGTAGCTTTGTCGTAGAGCTAGATTTGCGTATTACACCGTGATGAGGTAAGTAACAAATCGTATCATCCTTGGAAGAGTTTATTTTCGTCATGTGACTAAGATCAACATATTCTTTTATAAAGGTAGAGTATGCCTCTTTGAGTTTTGGATTCAAGTTGAACCTACCTTCCAACTTCTTAAATAATGCAGAAGCTATATTTCTGGGAATTGCGATCTTAGAAGGCCAAATAAAAAGGCAGATTTTTAACGTCTACAAGACGTTTGCAGACGTAAAAAATGTGCTTTTTTATTTGGCCTCCTAAGATCGCAATTCCCAGTAATATATATTCTAAATGAGAGGCGAGGGAAATTACAAACTATACAATGCAGAAGCTGTTTAAAAAGATTCAATGCACTGTTCTTTAATGCTAGGATCTAGCTTAAATGGCAATCCGACTGAGAATCGACCATGATCGTCATGAGAAAAATTCTCTTCGAATTGACTTTCGCTGTCGATCTCGGTTTTTGAACGTTTGTCAGGCTTGATTGAAACATCCTCAACTTCCCAAAACTTCTAAAGGAGGCTAGAAAGTAGAGGTTATTCAGTACAATGAAGAGTAATGAGATCTTTGGATTGGTTTCCATTATTTGGAACTAAACCAGATATGAGCCACCCTAATAAGGATTGAGAAGCTACAGGGATTTGATGGTCTCTTTTCGATGCCCTCTTCAATTATTTGTGCATAAATAGCGGTGCTCAAGTGTAGATCCATGGAATCACCCTTGTAATAGTGAGGGTCTGCTAATTCTAACTCTTGTAAGTGGGACAGACGCGAGACTTTAATCCTTTAAGGAGGTCTGTAAAAAGATACCTTTGAAACTGTTAAAGCTCTAACGTCTGACTTGAAAGTAGAATCGAAGCAAGGACTTACAGTTAAATAGTCCAGTGAACTAGAAGAATTGCCGAGTTACTGATCGTTGACACCTCTCAAGTTAACGTTGACCGGGGAACGTCTCAAATTGAGGATGCTGCTCAACAAGTTTGAGATTAGCGATGATTGTAAACAGGGATCGAGCAACGCGCGAACAAGGTGACGTTGACCATCGAGACCCTTAACGAAAACACAAGCAGTAGCAAGCAAAACGTCGCTACTGTGAGAAGGAAGAAAGTTTGTACAATGCATATTGCTAATGTTAGCATTTGTTTGCGGAAAGGCAGAAGAGTTTGCTGTCTTCTCCTTAGCCTTATCAAAATGCAATAAAGTGTTGTGAAGACCTTTGCACTGCTGATATTTCTAATTTGATGGACAATTATCTGTATAGTGAAAAGCCTAAGCAGTTGAAACATAGCTCACTAATTTTTGACAATTTCACGTCTCTTGGAGACTTCTTTGTTTCGAAACTCTTCGCATTTGTATAGGGGATGCTTTCCTTTGCAACAAGAGCATTCCCTTTTATATTTACCCGAGGTTGTTTGGTGAACATTAGATTTAGACCTAGAATCTTTGGCAAGTTCAGAAGGTTTAGTGGGATTTTGGACGTAAATTACTCTAATGTGATGATCCGTGAAGTAAAAAAGGCTCTGAGTTGATCGAGACTAGGAGGTTGGTCGGCACGACCTTGAAATCTTTGCCAATCTTGATTAGTCGCGGCGTCATACTTACTAGATACTAACGTTAAAAACAAGTGAGTTTTTCCCACTTCTCTTTTTAATGCAATTAAAGAGTCGGAAGTACCGAGCATTTTAGATTGTAATCTATTCAATTCAACGCACGAGTTATTTTTCATGGGAAGAATATTTATGATTATTTTGTAATAAGTTGTAACTAATCTGCGATGATTTTCATGATACTTTATAAGAGTGTCCCAAGCTTTATCATAATTGTCAGCACTTATTGCAATATTTTTAACGAGCCTTAAAGTCTTGCCAGATAGATGAGAACAAAGGTGATGGAATATTAGGATTGGATCAAAATTGTCTCTACGATGAATGAGAGAAAGAAACATATCCCGAAAAGTCTCCCACTCTTCGTATTTACCTGAAAATGTAGGTATCTCAAGGGTCGGTATAAATGAATATTTTGAACTTGTAATAGCTTCGATAACATCTAAACCGAGAGTGCCGTCGCATAGTGGTCAGAATTGATGAAATTTTGGAAACAATTCTTGCTTCAACAGGGTTTTTAAGATAAGTCAACATGTAAGGGCTTGAAATGTTCGTCAGACAATTTGTGACAAAATGTGATAGCGATTTTTCTTTTATTTTTTCATCCCTTTTTAAGGGGAGGAAGTAAAGTTGAAAAAAAAATTCATTAAAAACATGTTTTTCATCTGAAAAAAATGTATAGATGTTATAATCATTTTCAAGGTTTTTTTGGTCACTGATCATGAATCTGAAGTCATTTTGCCAAAATTTTGCAACCCATACCAGGTAAGCAAACAAAATTTTGAAAAAATTCGAAAAATGAATCATGTATATTATTTCAAACGTTTTTTTGGTCGCTGATCACGAATCTGAAGTTATTTCGCCAAAATTTTGCAACTCAAACCAAGTAAGCAAACAAAATTTTGAAAAAATTCATAAAATGCATCATGTGTGTCATTTTCAACGTTGTTTTGGTCGCTGATCACGAATCTGAGGTTAAATCAATAAAAATATTTTAAAAATACTTTTTTTCACAAACAAGTATCCACGCCTTGATAATGAAAAGTAGAAATGCCTTACCCGGTTCCAAATATTAATCAGGTTCTTTCGTTGATTCCACATCAACTGTAAAATTTCCATTTTCAATCTAAATTCTCGTCTTTAAAGTAAGAATAACTTTTTTTAGTTTCTTAACTTTACTGAACTTTTTTTGAAAATTAAAAAATGTATGTTGAAGATTTTCTTTGATTTGATTCGCAGTAAATCTACTTTCACATACATCACATTTTTCACATATATAAGAACATAAAAAATCTTTAATTAGAATATTTAACATGATTTTCTTATATTACATTTAATTATTCACGAAAAGTAAAGTTATGCTTCATAATGAAAGTTAACAACTAAAAATTGTTTACATTCCCGCAAGTTGTAACTTAAAAACTCATAAAGTAGAAGTATGTGCACTAACTCAGTGTAAAAAAACTACAAACAAAAACTAAAAGCTAGAAGGAGATACGGAGCAAAATAAAGTTCAATGATATATTAAAAGTTGTAAAATATATTTTTTTTTTATTTTGAGAAACGAAATTTGAGTTTCTAAAATAATTTCTTTAACATTTAGAAATTATTTATATAAATGTAATAATACAAATTAAGTTTTTTTAGTATCAAAAAGTTGCAAAAATAGCTATAATAATTATATTTTATCAAAAATGATTTATATAAACGTAAAGATAAAAATTAAGTTTTTTGGTATCATAAAGTTGCAAAAATAGCTATAATAATTATATATTATCGAAAATGATTTCTATAAACGTAATAATAAAAATTAACTTTTTTTGGAATCTTGGAGTTGCAAAAATAGCTATAATAATTATATTTTATCAAAAACTATTTCTGTACTAGCGAACATACACAGCTCGCTGCGCACGCTTTTACTTTTGTGATGAAATGACTCAAATTTTTTAAAAAATATACCTTTTTTGTTTTTTTTTTATAAAATTATTAGCATATCAATAGAATATAATTTGAAAAGCTAATAATAGTGTGTAAAATTTTACCAGCTTCTTTGATTAAAAAAGAAAATTACTAAACATTTTCACAAAATTTCGTCATAATGACTTCAAATTCGTGATCAGTGACGAAAAAACGTTAAAAATGATTATAACATCGATAAAATTTTTTTTTTATTTTTTTTCAGATGAAAAACATGTTTTTAATAAACTTATTTTTTTAACTTTACCCTCTCCCCTCAAAAAGAAATGAAAAAATAAACGAAAAATCGCTATCACATTTTATCACAAATTGTCTGACGAACATTTTAAGCCCTTACATGTTGACTTATCTTAAAAACCCTGTTGAAGCAAGAATTGTTTTCAAAATTTCATCATTTTTGACCACTGTACGTCGTGAGCAGCCTGACCTGAGGTTGATGCTCTCTGAGTTTATAGAGCAGATTTCGATATGTACCTTTATTAGAATAGTAACCGTCCTCGCAGTGATCGCAGACTTCGTTTTTATAGTAATCGTTTTTATAGTAATTTTTACAAAACTGCGAGAAATTAGCCTCAAACTGCTCTAATCGCGTCTCGGCGTTACGTAAGTTAATGTATCACCTTTCTACGCAAAATTTTCGTAGGAGTTGCCAATTTTATTAAACAAGGAGTCTTGCACTTTAATGTACTCTGCCATTTTCAAACCGAAATTTTATACCGATAAGAGAAAACCGATATTTTTAGAGAAGGTAAGAGTGGAAGAAGTGAAGTATATTCAAGCTGATTCCACTTGAGAGAGACAATAGCTGTATGAGTATGTAATTGAACGTAAAGAAACGGGGTATGACTAAGGTGAGAGAAGCAAAAAGATCGCACTGTCCTACCCTATCTCAGGTTTAATCCACACAAATCGCTCAAAACGCAACTCACAGCTTACTTAAGCTTCTCACAATTGTGTCTGAAATCTAAGAAATAATACATTTCATATGATTCTTATAGTCTCTATGCGTCTTGCTAATATTTATGTTTTTTTGTCGTTTTTAATTATGCAATGTTCTTATGCAAGACGATACTCTTGTTAACTGGAACGATTGTAGTCTTAGCCCAAAGAGCTACAGAAGATGAGTGCCTGCAGTGGCAGCAGGCGACGATAGCACTCACTCATGCTGTGAGGCAATGCTGAGTACTAGATTTGATCACGCCGTCCTAAAGGCGTGCTATGTAACTCAACGATATAGATTTCTAAAATTACAAACCAATTCTAATTAGTACTGTATCAGAGCTGCGCTTAGATAAGCAACAGCACACTACTATAGCAGCAACTTTGCGTAGAAAGGAGGAGAGAGTCTCTGCACTCCCAACTTAGCACGAGCTTGTGCAAGAAAATAAGAAGGGGAATAAACAAGCAGTGTGCTCGTCTCTCTTCCGTGAGGCAACGTTGCACAGACCCAGAAGAGGGGAAAGAGAGAAGCTCCAACTGTGCGCTGGCGTACAGCGGTGTTCACGTCGTCTTTATGTTTCTTCTCTCTCTCTCTCTCTTTCTCTTCACAAAGATGGTCGCCGAGCGCGTCGTAACCGCATGGTGAGTACAAAGAGCCAAGATGGCTAACAATAAGGAGAAAATTTTGCTCTAAAGGCAAGCAATTGAGAAAACGCTCTAGTTAAACAAGATATTCTTCCGTGCGGCTAAATAGCGCAGACACGGAGGAGGAGAAAGTGGATTTTTTCAGTACAAAAACGCACAAGAAGTTATGAGCTAAGAACTCGTTTCCCGGCCAAGCGGTTGTGAGTCGGTGGTGCACCGAGGAGTAAAAGAAAGGGGGGAAGGGAGCAAAGCTTGCAACTCCCGCAAAAACGAACAGTGGCGTCGTTTGTTTAAGATGGTCGCCGAACGCGTCGTAGCAGCGTCACAAGGGTTTACAAAGAGCCAAGATATCCAAAGTATAAAGAAAGAAGAGAGGAAGCAACACTGGTAACTCCCGACTATATAGAATGTCGTGCTACAATTCGATGTCACTGTCGAACGCGTTGTAGTCGCGCGACAGCTATCAATATAGCCAAAGCGGCTAAACTATTGAAGGAAAGAAGGGAGGGAGCATTTCTCGCAACTTCCGCAAGGACGAATAGTTGCGTCGTTCGTTTAAGATGGCCGCCGAACGCGTAGAAACTGCGTGGCGAGCACTAACTAAAGGCCAAGATGGCCAATTCATAAAATCACTTTCACTTCGTCCCGCCAGCCGATCCGGCTCGAAGGACCTAGTTTGGAATTGGGATTTTCGTTTGTAAGACGAAACCGGAGTGGACTGTTTTTTTTTGAAGCTATTTTGACCATATGGGGACAAAGGTAGTAACTTTGTGAGGAAGGAAAATTTGCCCTTTTGTGCGAGATAGAGAAGACACCTAACTGCGTGCACGGGAGTTAGTCGGTTTGATTAAAATTAAACACTCACGATTAAAACTAAACAAATTAGCACTTTATTAGAAAATCACTTGTATAACTTTGATAAACTATAAAAGACTTAAAGAGTAATTACTGAAGAATCGAGAGTGGGGGGAGAGGCGCTTATGTCTACTCGAGAGCTGCATAAGTGCTCCGAGTTAATCTATATTGCGTGCGCTCTGGGCGCGAGTGCGACGTGAACTGCCAGCTAGTGCATCTTGCCGAACAGTTGGAGAAGAAGATGGAAGTAGAGACTGATTTCCGCTGATGCGCATAATAACAATAATAATAATAATAATATTTTTACTCTTAAGGTGCAGTAACAGAATATTGGCGCGAATCTTCAGATACATTATATTATACAAACTAGATCTTATCCTCACTTCATTCATGATGTGATTGGTTGATGTTTGACCAATCAGTAAGGTAAGATGCTCAATAGGCGGAAAAATTTAAATTTAGATTGTTATATAGCATAAAAGTAAGAGCGTGCGCAGCGCGCTAAGTAAGATCTAGTATCGTATTTATATTTCGTTAATTGTATCTTATTAAAGATGTTTTATATCAAAAAGTACCTTATTTAAGTGCTTTTGGAAACAAATTAACAATATTAAATATTTCAATTAATCATATTGATTTTAGATTTTTTCTTCCTCAAAGAAATAAAATATTGAGATTTAAAATATAATTAATTTTGTTTTTCAAAATTCTTTGAGAAAGCATTCTGCTAAAGCTGTTAGCAGCGATTTTATTTTTTACAATTTTCAGTCAAGTAGGAGGGGCTTGTGCCATTTCTCCTTCGGATTTAGCTTTTCTTTTGCGTAGAAGTCAAGTGTTAGTCATATGGGCCCGCTCTTTTTCTATATTTTCCATAGAACTCCTTTCAACCTATATGTACTCAACGGGATGGAGTATACCGACAACTTACATTACCGACATTACCGTACTTATTAAATTTTTTATTTGATAGATGATGTCCTAAGAAAGTGCATATGATCTTGGGTTTTGATGAATCTTACGTTGTTTTTATTAAAAAAAAATTTTAAATAAGATTATGCCGGTAAGTAGGGTTACCGACTTACCCATCCCCTAAACTCCTCTACCTGCACTGGCTCGCTTTTCTCAGAAGCCTAAGTGGGAAAGGGGAATCTAGGTTTGCAGGGGTTCTGGCTCGCAGGGGTCCTCCACGGACTTTGCTTGGCTTGGTATCTCTTTCTCTCTCTTTCTTTCTCCATATTCCAGACACTGCTCGTTCTCTCTATCCTTCTCTCTATTTCGTTAGGCAGTTTCTTTTTACAATTCTCTCTTTCTTTCCATATTTTGTACACATTTACTGGTCTTCTTCTATATATGGTTTATTTTCAATATAATGGCAACCTTTCGGTCGTAATTTGGCCCAAATGTAAAAGTTATTATTTTCAAGGCTCACTAGGTAAAATTGGTAGGTTTTACCATTAGAAATCAAGTTCAAACGCGAAACTAATATAATTTTGAAAAATATTGAGTGGGTGAGCAATATACGTGAAAATACGTAATTTTTGCTAATATAGATAATGCAATTTTTCTACTTTGTTCCTCTGCAATTTCGGTTCTGTAAATTATTTATAATTTCTTAAAAACTCAAAAAAAAGTTTATTTTAAGCACTAAAATATCAATCTTTAAGCATCTCTCTATCTGCTTTAAAAAAAAACTTACGCATGAATTAGTACAAATATATAGTTTTTGCTCATTTTTACATGTGTTTATATGGGACTTTATATGGGAAACTAAAGCTAGTCTTCAAAAGAAAAGGTCAATTCTGGCATTTTAGTTAAACAATAATTTTTTTCGTTTAATATATGACCCGAAGAAGGCAAAAACTCCTGAATCAAGAGCAAAATTTATTTACTTTTTCCCCAAGTTTGAGCCAAATCCAGGACCCAAAGACCTGAACCTCCCCTTGTAAGTATTAATTTTTAGCTTACCTATATTATTGTAAAATCAACTCTCATATAATTTAATCAATTGTTTTTCACTATTTGAAATGATTGTTATTATTTTTTCTCAGTTGAATTTTCCTATTGTATTTTTCAATTGTACTTTTATTTTAATGAAATCTGAATTCGAAATTTCTGTGACTGCCACCTCCTTGCCAATATGCTGTGACACTCCTTCCATTTCCTCTGCACCAAGTACTTGTACAATTTTTCTTATAATGGCCTGACTTTCCACATCCAAAGCAAAGAGTCCCCCCCCCCCTTAACAATGGCCAAATGCTACTGTTCAGAAATTGCTTATATTAAAACTTTATCATTATTTTTGGTTAATTTAAGAAATTTTAAGCCAGTTTGTGCACTTCCGAATCCCTCTCCTTTCCCTAGAGCACCAAAAATCGTGTTTTTTACAATTATTTTTAAAACGAAGTTCTTTATGGCGGGCCACAAGGGGAGTGAAATAATAAAAATCGTCAAATTTTTATGTGACTGACGCTTCCAACACTGCTTTTTATATTTTCTTTCACATTACTAATCAAATTTAGAAATTAGTTTCTCCTCAATAACTAAAAAAAAAACAAGATTTACCGGGAATTGAACTCTCGACCTCTTCATTTGTAGTCAAGCGTTTTTACCTCTAAGCTATTATGCTTGTGTAGTATTGAAATATCAACGCGTTTATATTAAGTGTGCTACTCACAGCACATCGTTTTTTAATTTATTTGCTAATTAAATAGTTAAAATGTTTGTATAATTTAGTAATGATTAATTTTTTTTTTACAAAAATTGAAAATGAAAAAATATTTTTTGTTATTTTGAAAAAAAAGTCTGTAGGGGGAAATTTTTTTTTTTTATTTTATTTGCTTTTCTTGACGTTTTAAAGATTCTTAAATTCAAAAAAGACATTTTCAGAAAAAATCTGCATGTACGTGTATTTATGTCTATTTCTGTGTGTCTGTTTTATATGTAAATGTAAGCGACGATTCTTTGGCGGGCTATTTATAACTTTTAAAATAATGAAGGTATCGACTTCAAATTATGTAGATATATTTGTTATACGTTATTAAAGAGCTAATTGAATTTTGGAACTGATTAGAGCTTATTTAGGGTGTTTTTTTATTGATAATGCTTTGTATAATAATTGAAAAATTTACAAAGATTTGAAAAAAAATTTAAAAAAAAAGTAAAAAATCTAAAAATTTAATAAAAAAAGTAAATAAAATAATTAGATAAATAGACAAAGAAATAGAAAAAAAATTCAAAAAGTTAAGAAAAAATTAAATAAAAATATAGAATATTAAAAAAAAAAAATTTAAAGAAAAATAATGAAAAAATATGCAATAAAAGAAAAATTAAAAAATTAATGAAAAAATATGCAAAAAAAATTAAAATTGATGAGAAAAAATCGAAAAAAAGAAAAAAAAAGAAATAAAAAAATAAAATGAAAAAAGAACAAATCCCGGGGGGTATAAATGGGTCATGAGACCCACGGTAAGAACAAAGTTCTTGAAACCTAAAAAACGTACTAAAGAAAACAAAATATAACAGGGAACAAGAGAACCGCAAGAAGAACAAAGCTCTATCAACACAAGCACTCGTGTAGTTCTCTGAAAAAAGACGAGTACAGTACTCATGTTAACAGAACTACACGAGTGCTTGTTTTCATAGAGCTTCGTTTTTCTCGCGGTTCTCTTGTTCCGTTATATTTTCTTTTTCTTTAGTACGTTTCTTAGGTTTAAAGAACTTCGTTCTTACCGTGGGTCCCATTACCCATTCATCTCAACGATTTTAATTTTTTTCTTAAAATTGACACGCTAAAAAATTACAAAAAAAATCAGGCACATACTTTTTAATGTTATAAACAAGCCTGATTTCTTTTAGACCCCTAATATCTTGGGATCTAACCTAAAAAAAATTGTGAAAAATTTTAAACTGCTCTGATTTTATTTTCTTATGAGGTGCAGGGCTAATTCTTTTTTAGTTTTTTTTGGCTTGTTAAAAAGTTGATTTGTGATTTTTTTCAGATTTTTTGAAGTGTTGGAACTTGGTGAAACTAACCTAAAAATTGAAAGAATCGAATTTTGACCAAGTTTTTTGATATTTTCTGGGTGGTGATAGAAAATATCAATAAACTTGGTCTAAATTCGTTTTTCAATTTTTAGATTAATTCTATTATTTCATAAAATCCGAAAAAATTTGTCAAGTTGTATTTTTATACAAAAATATTGAAAAATATTTTTTTATTAAGCTTCCAATAATTAAATCCTAAAAAATATAAAAAAATGTTGTCAAAATTCGATTTTTTCAATTTTAAGGTTAGTTTCACCTCTTTAAAAAATCTAAAAAAAATCACAAATTAACTTTTTACAGGCCAAAAAGACTAAAAAAGAATTAACCCTGCACCACAAAAGGAAATAAAATCAGAGCAATTTAAAATTTTTTAGGTTAGATCCTATATTAAGGGTCTAAAAAAATCAGGCTTGTTTATAACATTAAAAAGTATGTGCTTGATTTTTTTCGTAATTTTTCAGCGTGTCAATTTTAAGAAAAAAAATAATTTGTAAAAATCACGATTTTTGGCGCTCTAGGGAAAGGAGAGGATAAGCACAAACCGGCTTAAAATCTTTTAAATTAACCAAGAATCATGATGAAATTTTAATATAAGCAATTACATTATTATTTTATTCTTAAGAAAATTACAGGTCCTATCTTCTTTTAATGCATCCACTAGATTTTCTAGATAGCTTAACGAATCTGGCAATGTTCTCAGCATGTAATTTAATTTTTCTCTTTTATCTACTTTACCACCAGCATTTCTTAATTCGTTTATAATCGTATCAAAATCTATGAAAAATGTACTTGAATCGTCATAATCTTTCAGTTTCATTTTATCTAATTTGTTTACAAATCTGCATAGCCAAAGATTCTTTTAAATACATTTGATAAAATTTTTCATAATTCCAAGAGCTTCATCTTCGTTTCCTACAAATTCCAATTGATCGTTCGATATACTGTCGTATATATAATTAATTGCTTTTATATTTAATTCTTTCGAATCTTCTTTTTTTTCAGTCGCTAACTTTTCTCTTTTTACTAGTTCGTCACATTTTTTTCACTTCAAGTGTAGTAGTATTCTCTTTTTCCATATACTGTAGTCACGGCGGTCAAAAGTGTTAAATTTTATTTCATCGCTGCTGGCTATTTCAATTTCTATTTTTTTTCTTCCTTTGTATTAATTTCTTCGACCTCTGTGTCTTCTTCAAAGATTAATTTCTTTAAAATCACTAATCGTTCTATTTGCTTAATTAAAAATTTTCGAACTTTCTCTTGATTTAAGTTCAACTTTTCCATAGAAACACTGTTATCTGCTAAACTTGTAGAGCTTCCATATATGCTTTTATTTGATTGGGGTACATTTTTCTGCATCCAATTTTCCGCTGGACAGTTTTCCGCATTCATTTTTTTCCGCAAAAAAGATTTCCATACCCTTTTTTTCCGCAAAAAAGATTTCCGCATCCCTTTTTTCCGTAAATAATACTTCCGCAACCCTTTTTCGTATAAATAGTTTTCGAAACATTTAAAAATAATAACCATGGTTACGAAGAATAAAATATAATAAATTATAAAAATTGCCGCATTCAAGCAGTCACTAAAATTTCGAAGACGATACAATTCACCTGCAGACTAATATGATGGCGGCACTGGAATTCATTCCGAACGAAGAAGTTCCCGCGGTTTTCCGTTTACTGGAGAACGAAATGGACGAAAATTTGCTACCAGTCGCTAAATATTTCGGTGAAACCTACATTATTGGTCGTGTAGCGAGAGGTCGGTGAAGAGCTGTAGCTCCTCGTTATCCACCATTGCTGCGGAACCAGTGACCATGACGGGGGGACCAGTGAGTGCGGAACCATGACGCCGCACTAGCTAGAGAGCACAAAACCAATAATATTAGCGAAGGGTGGCATAATAGGTTCAACATTGTCGTTGGAAAAGCCCATCCGGACTTGTACTCGTTATTAACGGAGTTCCAAAAAGAGCAGGCACATTCGGAGAGCATGATAGCCGAATTAAGCGCCGGCAAAAGAGTAAGCAAAAAGAGTAACTGCTGAAGCTTTGGTATCGCGATTAGATTGTTGACTAGTACTTATGAACGTATAATAGGTCAAATCTGCACCTCAACAAAAGTGGTTGTCCATCCAGAGGCGCCTTCGACGAGTCTTTGAATCATACGAGGAGCACGTTGCAGATGGCACGCAGATCCGATACTTAAAAAATTTGGCTAACAACATTGAAATTTAATTATTTCAAATAAATAGAATTTAACAAATAAAAAAATTTTTGTTTTATTATTATTATTTTTTTTTTTATTTTGGAAAATCCTGCGGAATCTTGTCCGTGCGGAAAAATAGTCTGCGGAAAAATGGATGCGGAAAAATGTCCGTATATCTCACTTTTCACTTATGAACCACGCTCTGCTACCATGTTAAATTCAGAGGTCCACTAAATAAGTATTTGGAGACACATGTATATTATTAATAAAAGAAATATATTTATTAATTACCAATATTATTATATTATTACATGCAACGTATCGTACAGTGTGCATACGGGTTGCACACTTAAACTGGCTCTTATTACATCTTTTACTTTCGGCTGGTCGTTGACGACTGTTTGTCGACTTCGCATTCTTTTTCACGCTCCTTGCACCTGCACTTACTCACATACTCATACCTGTACGTGTTTAGCTAACTTAGCATAAATTTACTAATATTTCAACAACAAAGAATAGTTTATCATTATCAAATGTACATGATAAGAATAAATTAGTTTTAACTTGTAAAAACTAAACTATGCATTTAAATAGTGTTACTTCTTAAGTGTTAGGGTTTCCCTCGCCTCTCATTTTGAATGTGTGATAAAGATTCTCGATCTTAGAGGCACAATAAGTAAACACAGCAATTATCTCTGCTGCACGACGTTTCACCTGCTGGTACGCAGGCCTCTTCAGGCTTAAAGGAAATTGACTTGACAATCGGATATTAAGACACGCGGGAGCGCTGCTCAAATCCGTGCAAAGTTCCTTCGTCATTTCCTTTAAACCTGAAGAGGCCTGCGTACCAGCAGGCGAAACGTCGTGCAGTCAGACATAATTGCTGTGTTTACTTATTTTGCCTCTAAGATCGGGAATCCCTATCACACACAGTTTTACTTATTGTTTCCGTAGCATAAAAATAAGTTATTTTAATTCAACAGGCAAAAAAGAGGTACCTTTAACTGGAAGGGAAAGAGAGGCTAGGTTTTGAATAAAATATAATAATTTATGCCAGGTTTTCAAAAATGCAAAAAAGGTTTATCTTATTTAGATCACTAAAAGGCCTAAATTTTTTGTGACGACAAGAGAAGACATATTTTTTAATACATAACACAGCCACACAAAAAAAAGAAAAGTTTGTGACCTGGGGGTCTGACTAGGTATACTATATGTTTTTGGGGTCGCTGAGTTGCAAAAACTCGCTATATCCGCTGAAATCACTAGCCCCACGTTATACAAAGCTCATATTTCTGCAATACAATATCAAAGTGATCTCACAATATACACAACTACGTGAGAACATAACCATATAACTACATAATCCCATAATCATGACCCAGTAAACCTACAATTTAGTGAAAAATTAAGTTTCTGATCTGGGTGTGTCACTAAATTTACTATATGTTATTGGGGTCGCTGAGTTCGAATCCGGCATTGGTTCAACTCCATCAGGTCTAGGTTTTGACATAACCTAAAAAATAACAGAAAAATTTGGTGTACCTGTTAAAATCACTAATTGTAAGTATATAAAGCTCATAATTCAGCAAATTTTCGGATTAGTTTTGAGGTTATAGCAAAACTCAGACCTGATGGGGTTAAACCAACGCCGGATTCGGACTCAGCGACCCCAAAAATATATAATACACCTAGTCAAACCCCCAGATCACAAATTTTTTTTTGTGGCTGTGTAATTTGAGGGGTTACATACACTTTATTATGCTCCGTATTAAGAACTGGTGTTTCTGCATATCTTGGTCCCCGAGACGTTTCTGTTTGCAGAAAAAATAAGCTAACTTACGCCTTGTCCTTTGGAAATATCGAGTCCTAAGATGCAGAGCCTGCTGCTGTTGATATTCGGAGGATTTTCAGAGGCTTGGTTATCTTAACCTCTTCATTATTGAATGTCTCTACTTTTTCCCGCGCCTACTCGGCACTCAAGATGTACGCTGATGGGGACGAGGGCATCTCACAACGCCTCTGCTATATTAACAAGAACAGACGACCAAGAAGACTTGAGAGCAGACGATGAAAATCTTTTTCATACAACCCTGTCAGCTGAGCAAGTACAATAACTTCTGGCTGAAGCGTATGATTACAGTGTTACTCTGCTAGCGCATCTCTCTAATGAAAAAGGCAATACTAAAACGTTACTGCGTGACACTGATCTTAATTGTCTTGGAAATAATCGTTCAGTTTTCTTTCTTTCAATAAATCATTACAAGACAAAAATCATAAATATACTTGGAATCACGTCCATTTATTTCAAAACTATAACCTTCTCAAACATCTATTGTTACGTGACAAATAGTCATGACAGCTGCAGGAAAGATCTATGTACCAATATATAAATATACAAAATTACATCTTTTGTGTCCATGAGACTGTCACGCGGACCAGTCACACTCTGTCCATTGCGCGGACAAGTAGC
Organism: Leptomastidea abnormis; assembly: GCA_030522805.1. Lineage (NCBI taxonomy): Eukaryota > Metazoa > Arthropoda > Insecta > Hymenoptera > Encyrtidae > Leptomastidea > Leptomastidea abnormis. The sequence continues at coordinate 8,229 of JAPYZE010001740.1, read as the reverse complement.
GGATAACTGGACAGCGGGACAAATTGTCACACTGCCCATAGCACAGCGGACAGTGAACAATTCTGTCCAAGATAAAGTTGTTTTATTATACGCATATATAATAACAACATAATAAATAACTTTCATCGCGAGTAGAGTAAAAAGGTCTCGGGACCAAAAGTTGAATTCTCAAAGCTAAACATATCTTACGCGTGACCGCCAGAGTTGGGTCGTAACAAAACATTCTCTACAAAAATCCAGAGGAGGGCTGGAAAGTAACGTAAAAATATAATAAAGAAGCTTATTAAATCTAGAAAAGTGCTATTTAAATTTGACCCAAAAACTAAAAACAAAGTTCAAATCACTTAAGAAAATGTATTTTACGCATATGTTCAAAATATTGATGTTCGAACATCGATATATTGAAGTGCTGGTAATTTTATGTCACGAGACTAATGCTATTTATGAGCTGATGTCACTAGCTACAAAACAAGCTTTTAACAAAGTCGATTGACCGCATAGAAAGTTTCTATATTTAAAGGAGTCCACCGCCCATAAATTGTTTCTATTAGAAACAATTTATGGGCGGTGGACTCCTTTTAAAAGTTCAACCAACGTGTAAATAATAGTCACTTTGATATTAGTAGTACAATACATTTTAAATAAATATTATTTTACTTTTATATTAAAGTACAAAATTGAGCAATAAAACTGTTATATTTTTTTTAGCTCCAAGAACTTCGTCACAATTAAATAAGATAGTGATTACAGAATCAATTTTAGTCATTATATTGGAAATAGCTATTATAGAAGCCTGAAGACGTCATGCATATTTAAAAATCAAAGAATTTATTTATTTTCTATGTCGTTTTAATGTAACAAATTAATTTAATAAAAGATAATAAAAAATAAGCTATTGACCATTTCTAAAAAATAAATTACATGTAAGCTGTCGGTAACCAACTTCTAACCCCCCTGGTCAAAAAATTAGTAAAAATTCAAAGTAATCTAAAAGAGAAAATAAGAATGCTAGGCAAATTCTACAAAAAAATGAAAGCCTAACACTTTAAGCTTACTAAGACATAAAAAGTTTTAAATAATTTTTTATAGCTAATAAACTAACATTGAATTAAAGTTTTAGTTTTTCGTCAGTAACTTAAAATTGACATAAGCTGAAAAAAGGAAAAGGAAAATAAAGCATTTTTTTTCTCTGAAAGATTTACTTTGTCCGGAAAAAATATTAATTTTCAATGTGTGAAAATTGCAAAAAAACAATTTTTCAAAAACTAAGAATAAAAAAAAAATTAAAGATTGCTAAAAATTTTTTTATATTTCTAAATAGTATTACACGTAGAACAGAATTTCCAAACCTAGTTCAAAGTTTTACGGTGTGAATGAAAGAAAGAAGAGCTGAAGAGGAAAAGGAGCAGTGTTCCAGTTGACTGAGGAAGGAAAGAAGGAAGGAAGGAAGGACGACCCTCTCCTCCTTTTTGTTCTGAACCAGTTAGCTGAAGAAAGGAAGGACGAATAAGCTTCTTTCAAAGCCAAAGTTCTAGTTGACTGAGAAAGGAAGGAAGAAAAGAAGGACGACCCTCTCCTCCTTTTTGTTCTGAACCAGTTAGCTAAAGAAAGGAGGGACGAATAAGCTTCTTTCAAAGCCAAAGACATACTCTTTCAACCTAGCACACTCAACATCGTGGGTTGGAATTGTAGCCCATTTTCCCGTCTCCTGGTCCACATCTTTATCGTGGGGTAAGTACAATTATATTAACGATTTAAATTATGAGAACCCCTCCTGCCTACCCAAGATCTCGATGAAAGAACTTCAATCATATCGAGATTATTAATTTCTCAAAAATTATCATAAAATAAAAATGAGAAAAATGCAATTTTTACGCTATATTAATTAATTTTTTGCGTAAATAATCAGAGTAAAATGACAAATATGGACGTTAGAAATTAAAATAAAATTTTTCTTGTGCCAAACAAGTACGATAATATAAAGAGAATAAAAAAATAACATAATGTAGCAAAATAGTACATCGGAAAGAATTCCACGATAGGTCCTAGATATTAAGGGTGAAAAGGGACCCAGACCAAAACATAATGAACTTCTAAGATGAATTAGTAAATAAATTGTAGTACCAAGATAAATTACCCTATGAGCGGTGACATGAAATAAAGCTAAACCCTGATCGCTTTAGAGTAGGTGTGTATAAGACAGACAATATAACGCTTAAGGTATGGATGTCAGCTATTCGCACGAGAAAAAAGGAATGAACCGCAAGAATTTTCTTTTGACATTAAGAGGATTAATAGTGTTGAAATAATAAGAAGTCTCCCTGAATACATACAAAATGGATTATTACGAGAATGTCACAGCAATATATTAGATGATTTCAGTGTGAATATGGGAACGGAAATTCTTGTAGAATTATTAGAAAGCGTCAGCATTTCAAAAGATAGCGATCTTGAATTACGAATATATCTTCTTTATATGCTTCTAAAATACTATGATCCTGTAAGAATAAATTTAGAAAAGCGAACGAAAATACAAAAACATCTTTACCGTTTTAGGAATGTCACGATAGATGAATTATGTAATGAAGACAAGCATAGTACAATAACCATAACCGATAACCATCGTATAAAAATACTCTAGAGACTATCGCTGTTCAACTCTTGCGCCGGACTCATGCGAGAAAAAGGCGGAATGCTTATCTTATTAGAAAAAGATGCGTACAGACCGATCACATTTGAAAAACCAGGAAAAGACTATTCAAGACTTTTTAAAAAATATTTCGAGTAAATTACCTCTTCAAGAATCTTGCGTATCTCGGGTATTAGACCAAACTATTGGCGTCGATATTATAACTAATAAAATATATCGATTGTAAAGATCAAGAAATATTGAGAAAAAGATTAAACTGGTATTGGAAGATTTCAGAAGAAGCTGGATACATTGAAACCGAGGATGAAGACAAAGAGTGTGACGAAACAATACGGATACGAAAGCGAAAACGATAAAAACTATGAAACCAAAAGTAAAGACGCAATAACTTAAAATTGACATAACCTATAAAAAAAGTAAAAAAAGGAAGTTAAAGCTTTTCTTTTTCTCTACAAAATGCACTTTGTCTGGAAAAAAAATATCAATGTTTAATGCGTTAAAATCGCAAAAAACCATTTTGCCGAAAACTAAAAATAAAAAAAAAACAATTGAAGATCGTTAAAAAAAAATTTTTTATATCGAATCCACTTTGTCCGGATATAATCTAGACATGGGAACATACTTTTTTTTTGTTTTGAAAAAAAAATACACTCAAAAAAAAACACGAAAAATATGATACACGAAAAAAAATTTTCAAAAAAATAATTTTTCTGACTTCTAACATCATAAAAAACATTTTTAACATAATTTATAAAAAAAATTCTTTGTCATGAGTACATAGCTTCCTCTTTGAGGAAGCAATTAAATTCACAAAATACTTGTGCGTTAAATTCAAACATTGTAAGCATAGGAAAAACATCATTTACTCACGACTCAAATCATACGATAAATTTACAAGAGACGGATCCTTAGATTGCACAACCTGAAAGTTAACCAAGGGCACAAGTGCATTGTCATACGGAAAGATTTAAGCACTTAGACACGGCGCATACATTACTGACGGAGCAATCAAATACCTTGCCACTAAATAAGAATTCGCCCCAGCAACAGAAAATTCGTCAGTACTTAGAATCAAACGTCATTGAAAACGCCGAGTCAGGCCCGAGTCCCATGAGTTGCGATCATGAGAAAAAATACTTGCACGAACAGGAAAACAGAAAAAATGCGTCCGGTTCTACGAAGTACTGCGATAGCGGCGGGTCGACCTGTAATAAAATTCAGCATAAAAATTAGCAAGGTGACCGCTAACGCTTTAATAACGCTTGGTCAGGGAAAAATAAAAATAATTGTGCTTTGTTATTTATGCAAAAGCTACGGTCATAATGAGAATGATTGTTTTAAGCTCAAGTATTACAATAAATATTGCACATATTGCAAAGGATTTGGTCACGAGCATAAGCGATGTTTTCTCTTAAAGGGTTATTTAAAAATGAAATACATACGCGCAGAAATAAAAAGGAAAAGCAGAAAATTGCTATTGAGTATTGATATGCAAAGAAATTGGATCAAAAATAAATATGAAAGACATAAGACTCGGATAAGGCTCTTAAATATTTTGCAGCCTCAAAGAAAAAGTTTAAAAGCAATAAAACCTAGTAGCATCAAAAATCGCTATATTAATTGTATGCGATTATTTATTTTTCCAAAGCTTTAGAAACTCTTATGGAAGTTTAAACAAAATCAAATAATGGTCAGTAAAAATTAAAACAAATAACGATAACAGATTTTTAAACAAGAATATCGATTAACTTTATAACTGATCTAGTTAAATTGTGTTTAGATAATTTTATTTTAAATAATGTATTATCTGGTCTATTTATAATAATTTTATCACGGCTCGTCTAAGGAAAATCATTTCTATTATGTTTAGGTAGTTGCATGCATTGAATAATCTTTTTACTAAAAAAATGACATGATTTAAAAATATCAAAACAGGAAATCAGTAAAGGATAGGTTGCTATTGTGACGGAGGACGATTTAGGTAAGGATAGTCCTTGGTATGACCTTAGTGATGTGGATCGTTCACCCGCAGGGGTCGGCGAGTCGGGTAAATAAAGTAGACGAGTAGTCCCTTGTATATTAGTCCCTTATTCCTTGTTAGTGTTGTTACTGACAGAAGTCGTAGGCGGAGAGAGAGCGTCGCGTCGCAGCGCGGCCCTATTTATGCTCTCTCTTGTAATTTCCCCTATGCCCCCTCAATTACCTAAATGCAGCGGTGATTAGTGCTAATGCATTGGGACTTCGCACTGTTCTTTTCCAGCGCTCGTCCCTCTACTTACGTCCCTACTCTAAAGCATGCTTGACAGCAAAGTGCTGTCTCAGCTGTTTGTACTGCTTGTCCGGGTGATCCGGCTAGGCTTCTCCCGTGACACTATGCTTATTAAATAAAATATTTTAAAAAATTAGGTATTATACCAATTAAATAAAATTTAAGTAAAAATAAAAAGGTAACTATATAATTTATAGGATAGGAGAAAGGCTACTACACCTTAAAATAATGTGTATATGATTACCATTACTTCTAATTGAACAAAAATAAAATAATATAAATAAATTAAATACAGCATGATTTTTTCTAAGTCAACGTCAACGTGTAACTGCGCATCCTTTTAGTGCCATAGGGAAGAATCTGGGAAAACTTCTATACTTTTCAATGATTTTAATTTGAGATTTTACTTTGAGAAATGCTACTATACTTTTCGAAAAGGGGAAAAAAGATACTTGCTGCTTCATTGAATGTCAATTTTCATTTAGTAAGATGATTATACAATTAAAAAAAGCTATACTTTCTTAATATTTTTCGTTATGCTCAAAAAGAGCTTCTATACTTTTCTAAAAGACAAAGATTGTTTATGCAGTGACGATAATAATAAATTAGTTTTCACACTGAAAAAGAATTAATTATTGAGTGAGGCAGACTCGGATTATTTTCGAGTCGTCCGTGGCTAATGGACGCCTAAAAGATAGCTAAATAAGCAAAATAAGCAGAAAATTTCATACAATGAATGCATACATATACGGAGTAATAACGTGAGCCCAGCGGCTCTCGAACGCATTGATAAATATATTTATTTATTTATTTATTGAAATACATACGAGTCCTAGGGACTCCTTTTTTACGTATGTAATAATACATTCGGTTTGTGGTATATAATAACAACTTATTAAGAAAAACATTTGAAAATAAAATAATAGATTCTATAGTAGATAGACTAAATATAGACAAGATTAACAAATTACATACTAATCGAGAGCTGAGGAATAAGGAAAGAAATGAATAGCGCACATATTACAAAATACCTAAATGATTTCTAATTTGATTTTTGGCAATGCTAATGGATGTTTGTATTCGAACTGAGTGAGGCAATGAATTGATGGTTCTTCGTAGTCTGTAAATGGGAGAATGAAAAATGTAAGCTGAGTCAATAGATTTTTCATCAATTATTCTGGGTTTCCGAATTGGGTAGTTGAGATTTCTTTGAGAAAATAGCGAGCAAACTTCAGGGGATCGAACTAAATCATTATAGACCTTATACACAAAGAGACAATCATAATAATTGCGAATAGTTTCAAGAGATGAAAGTTTAAATTTAATATACTATTGTGAATAGTCATGACAGAGCGAGGACATTGGTTCTCTAGAGCGAAAACTAAGTACACGTAGAAGTTTATATTGAACTTGCCCGAGAGATAAGATATAGTATATGGGGACCAAATAATGGAACCATATCAGAGGATTGGGAGAACCAAAGTCCGGTATAGATAAAGAAGAGAGGAGGGATGATGAAAATCAACAGTTGTTCGAAAGATAAAGCCTAGTATTTTAAGAGACCTTGCTTTTAAATCGCTTAAATGAGAATCAAAAGATAAGTTAGACTGAAAAATAATACCTAGGTCTGATATTTCAGATACGCGATTAATTTTAACATTATCTATTGTGTACTCAAACTCGAGAGGGCCCCCAGGGCACCTAGAAAATGGAACAATGTAACTTTTGTCCTTATTATTTAACAAATCATTATTACTAGCAAGTAAAAAGAGAGTTTAGTTTATCCTGGAGATTGATGGCATCAGAGATAGAAGATACAGTAGAAAAAAGTTTAACATCATCTGCATAAATTAAAATTTGAGCAAATTTGAAGGATGAAGTAATATCATTTATGAATAAAATAAAAAGAATGGGGCCTAAATGTGAGCCCTGGGGGACCCCTGAAGTAACATTAACCCAATCAGATAATTGACCATTGCAGCGAACAGCCTGCTGACGGTTACATAGGTAGGAGGATAGCCATTTTAATAGTAATCCACTAATGGCAAAAGAAGTAAGTTTATAAATCAGCTGTTGATGTGATACACTATCAAAAGCCTTAGCAAAGTCTATATACAAAGTGTCCACTTGCAGTTTGTTGGCAAAAGCATTATTTATAAAGTTACTAAAACATAAACGATTAGTTATTGTGGACCGGCCACGAACAAATCCATGCTGCTGACTGACAATTGCTGATAAGAAGGACTTAGAAACTCAAAACAGAGATAGGCCTATAATTTTTTATATCTTGTTTATTACCTTTTTTATGAATAGGCAATACGTAGGCAGACTTTCAAAGTTGAGGAAAATAGCCTAAGCTTAAAGATTTATTAAATAAATGAAGAATAGGTGATTCTAATAAAGGCCAGAATTTATTTAGGAAATAATGAGGTATAATATTAGGGCTTGAGTTAGTGGAGTCCTCCATATCAGCAAATGCCTATCTAAGCATTTCAGCAGTAATAGTGAATGGATGAGTGGATGTATCAAGCAGTGGAAACGCATTATAAACAGAATTAGATGCAGAGTTACGATATACACTACCAAAGTGTTCGGAGCAGTGCCGGATTAAAGTATAGGCAGACTAGGCAGCTGCCTAGGGGCCCCCACCAAAAGGGGCCCCCACCAAATCCACCAAAACTTTTTCAAACCAAAAAAAAAAAAAATTTTAAAAAATTTAATTTTAATTTCTAACCGGAACCACACATTTATTCTAAAGATTTCAAATTACAGAGGAATGTGCTAGCTTTCGCAGTAAAACCAGCAAAATGTACTTTACTATGTTAAAAAGTAAAATTTACTTGTCTTTAAAGCAATCTGAAGCAGCAATATCATATCGCATCTAAATTTAGTGAACACTTTTAAAATTTTTGTTTCTGCATTACCGACTTTGGGTAATGTATCAATGTGGTTTGTTGTGTATAAAAGTTACATCTTCAAGAGACGATTTCTGTAATTGTACGAATATTTTCTTTTGTATCTAGTACTGATATATTATAAGTCTACAAGATACATTTACTTTAAATTCGGATATTTTAACCTAGCATTTATTAAAACAGATTTAGATACATTTATTTCGTTTTATTAGAGTAATTAAACTTATTATACCAAAAAGAAAATTCAACTTACAAGGAGAGTGCCAGTCCTTCGGGTGACGGATTTTGATGAAACTTGGTATACTGGGTCCTTTTGACATATAATGAAAGAATCCCAAGTCCTAAGGTCTAACCATGACTTGTATTTGAGATATTTACAAACAAAGTTTTCAGAT
>JAPYZE010001739.1:0-20036 GCA_030522805.1 Leptomastidea abnormis | reverse complement strand
TTTTTCACCTACTATGCCTTCAAAATTCGAACTTTTACTCTGGGGACAGATTACGACCTAAAGTGTGCCAATATTTTGAAAATGGTCGATATATATATATATATAGAAAGAGAGAGAGAGAGAGAGAGAGAGAGAGAGAGAAACGTCCGATCACTGCGTTTCGCCGCAGTAAATTTTTCTTTTTCGCTCGTGCGAAGCTTCCGCGAGCCGGAAAGCGTAACGTCGTGTATGTATGTGTGTGTATATGTACTGCTCGCGGAAGCTTCCGGAACTTGGGAAATGGCGCGTAGATGGCTATAGGTGGTATAGTGGATGTTTGTACATATATATATGTATAGGTGTTGGGACGGACAAATGGACAACGAATGGTGAGCGAGAGACCGGCTACGACGATGCCCCTTTTTTTGGCTTGACGTAAATCTTTGTGACACCCCCATAGCTTTCTCGTTAACCTCGTTTTACAAAAAAGTTTTTTTTGGCTAACCGCGATTAGATGGTTGGTATTTGCATTTTTAGTATATGTAGGGTTTAATTTTGATGGAATTGAACTGTTGTAGTTTATAGTTATTGATAATTTTATTGATAATTTATTTTAAAATTTATTATTAATGGTTATTACAAAATTAAAATTTCTATTTTAAAGCTCATGTCAATACTATTGAAGATTAAAATATTTGAGTATCAAATCTATCCAGTTCTCATGTAATTAACTAACAATTAAAAAAAAAGTTAAAATCCCTAAAAATTATACAATTATTTTTTGTAAAAACTATTTTTATTTTTTGCTTATGAATAGATGTGAACAAATAACTTTCAATTTTTTTTAAAAAGTTAAAAAAAGACAATAAATTTTAATTTTTACTATTAAAATTGATATTTCATATTTAGAGCAAATGTTTACCCATCGTTCATAAATTAACGTTACACCCTCTCTTAATGAAAATTCCGTTGACATACCCTAAAATTAATATTTATCTTCTATCACATCCCTTTAACATATCCATTTTATCACTATTCTACATTCCGTACTTCCACTCCATAAAAACTCAAAAAATTGAAAAATCTTTAAAAAAAAATTGCTTTGCAGAAAATACCAAGAGAAAGAAAGAAAGAATAAAGAGAGTGAGAGTAAAGAGAGAAAAACGGGACAAAGGGCTTATATATTGCTGAAAAGGGGAGGGGGCGAGATATTTGGTCCTGAAAGCGGCATAAAGGTCGCGCAGGCAGAAACTATGTGGGCTAGCATATAACGCGTCGGCAAAGCCAAGAGAAAATAAAAACGTTGATAGGTGAAAGAAAGAAGATGCAGGTACACATAGCTACGCGCCTAGTATTTCATCGAGCATTGTAAATTCCCGAAGCACGGGACTCCCACGTGCGATCTTTACCAGTCTTTTCCTGCGTGAAAACGGACACCCAAAGGATATCTGCTGGAAGGTAAGGCAGTGAAAAGAGCTTCTTGCTTACCAGCTTCTATTTTACCTTGGCATTGCGTTTTTTTGTGGATCACTGAGCGCGTAGGTTCCAATCCTTTATTCTTCTTCTTCTTCTTCTTTTCATACTATGTGCGATTCCACGCATGCCAAGCTTGATGTAAGTATGCATGCTCGCTTGGTACTTGTTCACGAGCGTTTTTAAAAAATTGTTTTCTACTTTGTTGCTTGAAATGCCGATAATAAATATGAGGAAAATGTATTTTTAGATTTGATTATGTTTGGGAATGAGTTAAATACTCTTTGAGAGTAGTTATTACAGAGATTTTTAATATCCATAAAACTAGGTTATAGTGGTATAAATCGAGGTGGTTGAAGTTTAAGGTAGGATTGTTGATTGTAAAAAAAAAGAATTAAACATAAAATGTGTGTAAATTTTGCACAATTATTGATAGTTCAAGAACTGTCTTTGTTTTTGTATTAAAACAAAAAATCAAATGTTTTTAAATTGAAATAATAAATAATACTTTAATCTTATCTGGAAAAAGATAGGTATCTTCAAAATAAAATTAATTAATTGATTTAAAAAAAAAACATTCTTTAATCGAAATTAGCAATATTACAAACCATCCTTTTATTGAATAAATTTATTTTATACTTCAGCCGTTTTTGACACTATATTAAGTATATTTTCGGCAAACTTTTGATAACTCAGAACGCCAGACGCTAAGAATCGAACCCATGACATGTGGATTGCGAAGCTTACGATTAACCAGCTGAGCAATCACCAGCTTCATTTTCTATTTTCCTTTTCTCTTAATTGAATTTTACATACTTAATATAGATAATTATTTAGTTTATTGAAAAGTTTGGTTACCATCATTATGTAAAATATTGTTTTAAAGTTTTTGTATAAAAAATACAATTAATTATAATAATAATCAAATTTATTTAAAGCAACTTATGTTCATTTAAAAAATTATGACTAATACGTCCATATAGTACAAAATATCATAAAATTAAACTATTTATTTTATTAACTTTAAATACATTATTTTAATAACTTATTTTTTAATGCGTAGAACTTTCTGTCCAAATGTTTCACTAATTTAACCTATACGGCAATAACGTTAAATTAATTTTCACCAATATGAAATTTCAAATAGTAAACATAATACCTATTTGTCAAAAAAGTATTAAGCATAAGAATTTTAATTTACTATTGCATAAAACTAAAAAATAATCTGACAACATCTTTGAAATAAGCCGATCGACATAGCGTCAGTGAGACGTTTTATGGAAAATATAACACTAGTGTCGTTCGAAAGAAATAGCTGTCCTTTATGACACTTTTTTTCTTCAAATAAACTTCACGTTTACGACGTAGATTACGTATTCAAGGAGAAAAGCGAGCTCTGCTCGTCTCGTAAATCATTTTAAACTTGCATGCTTACACAAATATTTTGTTGAAAATTGATTCAGTTTCCAGATGCTTAATTCTAAAATTTTATATGCAGTATAAAATAATAATAATTCATAGATATACATATTAGCCTGGTAGATTTTAATTAAAATAAACGGATCAATATTTTCTACGCTTATAATCAAAAGAATAATTTTATTATTTTATAAAACTTTAACAAAATACGTTGAAAATTATTTTAAGCTTATCAATATAAATATCACGTATTTTGTAAAGCTATTCATAAATGATTTATGACGCATTAAAATTAAATTTAATTACGTAAAGCCATTGACTTTGATATCACTCACGCATATTAATTAATATAAATTTAAAATTTCCCTCATATTAATAAACATTTTAAAAACAAATATTATGCAACGGTATAATGAAAAAATAATATAAACCTGTTCCTACATTACCGTCAATAAAAGCAAAAAAAAAAAAACGAAAGATCAATACTCTCTTTGCAGAGCGACGAGTTGAAAACCGTCAAGCCAATTAAGGAAACGAGAGAACCTCGATAAAATATAAACTATTGAACATAATTTCACTCAGCACGAAGAGCTCGCAGGAGGAGGAGGTACTTACCTAAGAAGAATAAACGAAAAAAGGATAAAAGAGAGAAAGAAAGAGAGTATAGACAAAACGATCATCCAGCTTATCACCGAGTTGCATTTTTCAGCCTCTTACTCTTGCGCGAAATGACTTTCTCGAACAATCGCTTGGACCTTAGGTATAGGTTTTAAAGCTCGTTAATCATCGGTACCAAGTCACGTCGTCGAAAAGTAGTATAATATCCAAGTCGCGAGAAGCTCTGAAAAAAATTTTTTTTTTTGGTTTATGTACCTAGACAGCACTTTACGTGGCTTGTTTAAGCTCTTAAAGGAGAGTTTGACCTATACGAGTAGTTGAAGCTTGTTTAATGGTAGGGCTATGTTCTATCGTGTGCTTGAATTGAGTCTCAAGTTTGAACACATGGTTTTCTTGTGGTATGGCTTAGACACGCGAACTCCATTTCGTCTTTACTTAAGACCTTTTACTTTTTTCTTTTCTTTTTAATCGATCGATCGATATAACGGTTTCGTTTACAGCTAAATTTAATTGGCAATGTGATTGTTTTGATGAGGCAGAAGTTTGGTTTCGAAGAATAAGTGTTTAGGAGAGTGATTGCTTTGTTGATATAACTGTTTTAGTCTTGGTAAATTTTGAGGTCAAAAATAAATCTTATTAATAGCAGATTTGATTTGATTAAGATTCTATTTTTACGTATGAATTAATAAAAAGAAAATAAAAAATTTTTATTTCAAGGATTCCTTTTAAAAATGTGCAAACAACTTTTTAGATATGGACACGTTATTAAGATTCGATTAAGCGATCAAATATTACGATGGCAGCTCATATAATTCGGATGATTCGTTTTGTAAGAAAAAGAAAGAAAGAGAGAGAGAGAAAAGAATGTTTTTCGTCGTCTGGTGGTGTGTTTTATACTGTGATTCCAGACGAACGAGTTTGTAAATGCGCAAGGTGTACAGTCCTCGCGAAAAGACAAAAAAAAAAATAACCGAGGCCTTCGTTCGTCAAACTCCATGGTCGCGACTATGATATATCTCCATTATAAAATTATAAATTTTAATGATTTCGTAATGAAAAAAAAAACATACCATTAATGTGGCTTTCTTATTTTAGAAAAAAATCGCATGTTCTGTCTGAATATCGAGAGAAATATTTAGGCGGTATTTATTGAAAAAAAATTTGCAATGTAATTTTGATATTTAAATTACTGTCAGTCTTTTTTACACTGATGAAAAAAGGTTGAATCAATTTGTGAATATTATTATTGGTACCTATATTATGCACCAAGAGACAGAAGTGTAAAGAGACAAAATTACACAAATGTTTTTTGTTAATTTTATTTACTATGAACTGCATAAAATAGTCATTTTTTCATTAATACAAGGCCGTTGATTTTAAAGGTTTATTTCACTGTGTACAGAATCACATAAAGTATTATTCGATCAATTATAGCTACAAATAATTACCATGGGTTTACCAGATCTATTTATAGAACTACCACGTGTTGAAAACATAAAAAATGTAAAAGAACTATAAAATTAGAATCTTTGTCGGTATAAAGGTATATATCCTTAAGTCACGTTTCCAAAAAAAAGTTTTTCGAAATACATTGTAAACAATCGTGTTTCATTGAATAAGTTCGTACCTTTTCTGTCTTGAGTTCAAAGATCATATTGATTATTTACCAGTGTGTAATTGCTCTAAAATACATGTGTATTACATCAGGTAAATATAATTAAAATATTGATTAAACGTCATTCTAACTGTTCTAGAAACAAAAAAAAAGAAAAGTAAAAACCCAGATCAAATAATAATGGCAAGCGGAAATATAAACTCTCGGATTATGATATCCGATACGTATAATTTATCTTTTATTTCTGCAGTCCAATTAAATAACTATATTTGTACAAATAATATTATACTTTTTTTATAAAAATGCATGAAAATTAAGGCCATTATTTAAATTGTGCCGACAAAAAGTCGATGTATTCGAGCGAAATAAATTTAAATAAAAATGTAAGATTGGTTTTATTAAATCCTGAGCCAAATTGTATTCCAAGCGAATACAGTTACTACTACTACTCCTACTACGTACACACAAAAATATATACATTGTGCGCTCGCTCACGCGTAATTATACCAGCAATGCACATCTTTTTCCTCCCCCAGAAACTCGGCTTCTCTTTTTTTCCACCGCATATTTTCTTCTTTTCTATCTCCCCTTCTTTTTTTGTATGTGTGTACGTACCACACGGCGAATCTCATTTCACGAGAATCTTTTTCAGGATACTCGCATCGATTTTGGCTATAAAAGTAAATAACTATTGCCATCTTTCTCGTATACACGCCGGAGGTCATGCGCCCTATACGATGAGGTCGATTTTGTCATCATCGATACATTCGCGATTTTTCTCCGCACCATCTTTTTTTTCTATAGTCCATTTGTAAAATGGTTTTAGATCAGACACTGTTCTGAAGAGTTTACGTGGACAGTTATTTTTACTACATATTATTTTTTTCTATCTCTTTTTTTTTCTTTTTTTTTGATACCGTCTTAGAATTTTAATGCTTATAAAAATTTTTTTAACAGATAAACTATACGTGGTTTGGATTATAAAAAAATTTTTTTTTTAAAAAGTATTGAGTCTGATAGGTTTATGTCGTAAGAAATTTACAGATATATGCTCACATGGCGGCAGCTGTTGGATTTATAAATTGAAAAAATGAACGATAATTGAGCGAATAAAATTTTTTGCAAAATGATACATTTTTTTTTTCTCAAATGCACGTGTATGGAATTCAGTTTTGTTGAATTATTTATTTTTATTACAATACTTTTTTACAATACATTGTTTGAAGTTGAATTAGTAAAAAAACTAAAAAATACGTTCAACAAAATATTAATTTTTATAAATTAAATTTTTAGTACTAAATAATTTAAAACTAAAACATTAAAGCTAAAAATAATATCATAAATATTAATATACTAAAATAACATTTTTAAAAAAGTCAATAATTACATTAGTCTTTACAAAAAAAAAATATCACGAAAAGTAGTGAATAATGTTATATTTAAATATTTACATTTGATAGGAAAAAGAGAGAGAGAGACTACACCGAGTTTCCGAGTTCTCATTTCACGTGGAAAACTAAAGGCTTTTTACTATGTTAATTATTAATCTAGATGAAACGTCTCACAAGGGGGGCTAACTTTAAAAAAAAAAAAAGAGGCAAAAGACATAAATGTTTTCCAGTTTTCGCGTGGCTTACCGTGTGAAGCGCAAGCTCGTATACTAGGCCAGTGTTTTAGCTACATATCGTTATATCCCATTGCTCCGAGTAAATAATACCCGTGCCAGAGAGAAGCCTCACCTCTACTCCCTATATAGCAAGTGCAGTTATCTCGTGAATAATGGACGGCATTTTTCATAGGTATAAAAATATCACACTATCTCATTTTGCATGGCATTGTTTCCGCCATTTCTTTATTTTTATTTTATTCTCTCTTCTTCTCTTCCCCCCTACCCCTTCTCTCTTTTATTTTTTTAACTATAATAAAACAATGCGCAAAAGTATATACACGCAAATGCATTTAAATAAGAGAAAATGTCTGGCGTACTTTTTACGATTGTCTCTTGTAAATTTTTTATTGGTCTTATATATACGCGTAAAATTGGCTACATACTTGGGCTTATTTTGTACGAGACAAATTTTATAAGTTTTTTTTTCACGCGTGTTTTTGACGTTATAATCAGCACATTTCAACTGTCTAAATTCTACATATAAACAACGGGTATTAGCTTGTGTTCCACGGACGAAAATAATTTTAAAAGTTTATTTTTTAAATTTTCTCATTTCTACTTGTCATCTCTATAATTACTCGAACGTCCAGTACTAGCAATTATAAAAATAAACGTTGTAAATTTACATCTGTTTTCATTACTTCGTTTATCACGAAATATGTTTCTTGCAATTTAATAGTGTAACCTCAAAATTGTTATTCCGAATGTTTGAAAATAATTTTTCAATATTTAACAATATTGATCTACATTTGAAAGCTTTAATTACAGTACAAAATTGAACTGTACAGAATAAGAAAATTTATTTCAATTTCAAATTAAGTTTGATAATATGACTCTTTTTTTTAAGTAGATAAATTAAAATGACATTTAATTAAATTAAATCATAAATTAAAAACAACATTCCAAATATTTAATATATCTCATATCTCATGAGCATACGTTGCATTATGCAATTATAACCTTAAAAAAATATCCTCAACAAATATCAGACTAATCTATATTATCAACAATCTATAAAGTAGACTAAGAAAGCCAGTAAACATTGATTTTGCAAAACAGCTGCTTATCAGTAGATAAACAACAGGGTTTCTGTAATTATACTTAATATAACAGAAATAAAAAAAAATATTTTTAGTTATTGAAATAATATTTATTGTTATTGATAATTATTATTTACATTTAAAAATAGTTTAATCAATTAAAAAAGGAGAAAAAAATGAAAAGAAAGAGTAATAAACATGAGGATTCTAACCCTTGTCCCATGTAATGTGAATTCAGTGATCGGCCGCTAGGTGGCAACCGACAATTCGCAACTCGCGCCAAAATTAGACATGCCTATTACATAATAATGAGCTAAGTGCTAAAAGAAAGCCTTTTGCTCGAGGTGAAGCCCATGCAGCTGCAGCAGCAGTAGCAGCTCCTCCAGGATGTAGTCAACTCCCGTCATCTCCTTCCTATTGGTTAGTTTTTCATTCCTATTTCAATATTTCCATTTTTTCCGTTTTCTTCTTCTTCAATCTTTCCTCACATTTAATCACTAACCCCTTTCCAATTTGAACAGCTTATACCCATTCAGCGCTATTTTGAGGTAGAAGAATATGGGTGAAGAGAGGGTAATATTCCCTTAGAGCTGCTTCTGCTGCTGCAGCTGCCTGGGCCCCTTCTCGGGCACATTAAAATTGCGAGAAACACAAAAACACAAGCAGACTTGCCAAAGCAGAGAAGCACTCTTGTGCTTTGGCCGACATGCAGCTTGTGCTTTTTTGTTTCGATCGCTATGTACAAATGTACCAACCAATGTTAACCTTGTGCTTCTGCTTATGTTTCTTCGTACGGCGAAAAAAAACGAAAAATCGACAATGTCGGTAACTACAGTCATGGGATTAGGTGTAAGGGATACTCTTTAGTGAGCCGAAAACCCTGTAGTTTACATACTTTAACTCTTCAAAGATCTGAGAATATGTGTTTGACAATAGTGAACTCCAGCCTATTGCTAGAAAGAGATAGGAATATATAAAGTATATAAAGTAGGAAAACGATCGATTCTAATACCTTTATCAGCAGTAGCGTAACCCTGGTCATTCAGTTTATTCGGAAGCCGAAAATTTACAAGCTACAAGCCAAACAGTCTGGCGATAGGTAACTGCAATTCTTCCCCTCTCTCTCTCTCTCCCTAAAGAAATTGATTTGATTATAAATTGCCCTTAATTACGTACCAACATGCACTGTGTGTATTAAAGCGATAGTGTTCCCACGTACACACTTCTGTTAGCTTATAAAATGCATTTAAATTGCTATAATTAAATTTGCATCTAACCAAAACCGATAACACACATGTACATCCGAGGGGCTACGCACTTGAAAATCACATCAAGATTTTTTGTGACTTTTTGAGACTTTTTGAGATTTTTTGTGACTTTTGTGACTTTTTGAGACTTTTTTGTGACTTTTTGTGATTTTTGCGACTTTTTGTGACTTTTTGTGACTTTTTGTGACTTTTTGCGACTTTTGTGACTTTTTGGGACTTTTTGAGACTTTTTTTGTGACTTTTTGGAGTGCGTAGCCCCTCGTGTACATCATTGCCACTTTTTTTTTTTCAACTTTGTTTAATTGTCGTAATTATTTTCTGTTTCAGGTAAGTTCTTACATCACGATAGAAACATCCAATATTACCAACTATAGAGTTTGGTCAAACTGACACGTTTGGTAAGTATACGACGTCTTATCCATCCTACCACGTTCTCCGTTGTCATTTTGATGGATCTTATCGCTGAGCCCCTTACGAGTAAAGTAAAAAGAAGAAAAAAAAACGAACGAACGGGACAGAATGAGTAGCCGAGAAACGAATTTTTTATCTTGTCTTGACGCCTTTAAGTAGATTAACCTCGGTACGTTCAGACCACGCGTGTATATAATATATAAACGTTTGAATTTTGCCAAAAGTTTTAACTCTCTCGCTCGCTCGTTAAGCTTTGCATCGAGATTATCTGTCATTATGCAAATGTGGTAAAGATGGGAAGGAAACGAGGGGAAGTATGGAATTTGATGCATTATTTGGTTCGCTAATGCGTGGCATCCTTAACGAGAGAGAGAGAGAGATGTTCTCGGCTTACAATTCTGAGTTTCTCAGGTATGCTCAGGAAAGTTGACTCGTGTTTAATATATATACGTTGTAACGCTCTTATATGTTTATGTTGGTTAACGGTTTTTGAAAAAATTAGTTTTGAATAATATAACAATGGAACTACATTGTATTAATGTAATTTAAAGTTGAATTTGAGAGTATATAGGTTCGTGTGTTTTGTTTTCGCGTTTTACATCTAGCTCTTTGTACGTATAAGTAACGCGATGAGACGTGATGTTATATTGTCGGACTACTTTTCTTACTTGAAATTACATTTTCTTGTTACAATTGCTTTATGAATAATTTAAATAATATAATTTTAGATTATTTATTTATTTATATATATATATATATGTACATAATGTTGATAATTTAACTTTAACATTATATTATGTAATTTATAAAATATATAAAATACATTTTTTTTTTCTAATGTTTTGCATGGTATCAGCAATATAAATATACATGAAACAACTCAACAATTTAATATCTAATATCATTTTTCTTTACAGCTTATTTTTATTATAATATTTTATATTTTTAATAAAACTTATTACACCTTATATTTTTAATCAACTTTTCTTTTTTTCAGAAAATAATAAAATTATTTTGTTCCAGGCATAAAATATCTCTTTTACACAATATTTTATATATAAATATACATATTCAGTGAGTACATGTAAATTTAGCAATATAATCCCGGTCTTTGACAGTGAGAGAGCATCGACCTCTTTTTTTTTTTTTTTTTAAAAAAAAGGAGATGATATTTAAAGTGTAAGTGGAGTAAGCTATTAATAGATCAAGATTCAAGCTTGCTTACCTATATAGCTTCTTAGAGGGGTCAAGTCATGTCAAGTTGATGTATACCCACGAGAGAGAGAGAAATCTCGTCTTCTTCTTATAAACAGACGCCAAAGAGACGTTTTATCATCAATCTCGTTTATAAGGTTTATTGAAACATATATTATCGGTCTATCATTAAATTTCTTGACTTTAATCTTACTCTCCCAAGCTGGTCTTGATTTTAAAAGCTCAAATAATACACTCTTCAGAATAAAATGCACTATACTATTTCCAGCCACGCGTTAGTATCAAGGTGGAAAAGTAGTTTGATCCTAGAGTCGGATAAGGGCTCAACAACCGTAAGAGACTAGCTCTTACTGGTGTACAAAAGCCAGTATACTGAGAAGAATAATGCAGGAGACCAGTCTCGCGTTGCTTGTAAGGGACTTGTTGGAATAGAAAGGGAAAAATGATATCGAGCGGGAGGTTGTGTTCGTATAAAAGCGAGCGACTTTACCGCTGAGACTGAGGTAGAAGGTATTGCTGTTTTGCACCTCTATATAGTGTATATGAAAGAGTAGAGAGCTTTCAAGTCTAGATGAGATTCGAAACCGAAAACCGAAAAAGCCGCAAGTGCACGTGCGTGCGTTTTGATATTCCGTGGTAGAAGGTAAAATTGGAGAACGAGAAGAAATAGTACATTCGATCGCTTATTCTTAGAAGCTTCTTTTCAGATGTCTTTTCTCGTTTATTACAAGGCGAAATGTGATTCTTTTTTGTTTTTTAGCTTCTGTTTTGTTTGTTTTTAAAAAACGATATTTTTTTTATTGAAGATTTGGTATTTTGTAACTTGAATCTTCTTCTTTGAAATTGTTTTATTTTTATTTTACTTGGTTTTAGGGGAGTAAATGTATAATGAATGTATGTTGTTATTTTAAAATGCTTGTATAGAGATTTAAATTGTGTTGTTAAGGAATAATAAGAAAAATGCGTAGGATTTATTAAGAAATATTTGAAAAAATTATAAATGTTTTTTATTCAAAATAAAATGTATGTGGAAAAAAAAAGTATTAACAGTAATAGTCATTAACTTGAAAAATTGTAGCTAGCTGTAAAAAAAAAAAATTATTTTTTGCTGTCATAGCAACGTGCATTGAAAGATAAAAATATGCAGTTATAACGTAAGATATCACTCATGCTACAAACAGCACAGGAAAGACAATTTACCAGAGCCATGTCTTTTTTAAATTGGCTGTGCAATTTTTTTTCACTATTAGTTTCATCCTTTTATGACAAAAGAGAAAACATTATATTTTAATAGTGATTTTTTTATCCATATTTTATGACATTCAATATCAATCATCTCAAACAAATTATATCTTCATAATTTACTTAAAAAAAAATTTAACGATTATCAAAATAAAAAAAAATAAAAATATAACATCAATCAAAAACAAACAATCAAATCTTCTAAAGACCATAGGTATGTATCAATTTAGCCTCGACTACGTAATTCCGATGAAATGCATTTTCATACAAAAAAAAAAACAAAAAAAAACAGAAGAAACAATTTCAACATTTAACCCCGCAGCACAAAACATTCACTCTTCTAACACAAATCACATTCGTCCGAGTACACACACAAAAACAGGTACAACATAGCCTCGTCAGATATCCGCTCATCAAACCATATATACATACAATCAGCAGCCATCAGTCTAGACAATTCTATTTTCCATTCAAAACCCCCCCTCATTCATTCAGACTCATTCGCTAACAAGCATTTAATTCCCGCCCAGTCGTTTCATCACGCTCGAGATGAATTTCGCTGCGAGCCATCGGTTTGTTGAGGGTTGAGTATAGGAGGAAGGGGAGAATAAAAAAAAGAACAGATTGCGTGAAAGAGGCATCGCGAATAGTGAAAGAGAGAAATAGAAATGCAAGATAAAAAGGGGGGTAGGGTAGAGCCTCCCGAGCTTGAAATAGAAGGGGATATGGAAAGGGGAAACAGCGAGTTATCATCGGCAAGAGTAGAATACGAGATGAGAACGCGTTCCTGCTGCTACTACCGAGATAATAATTTCGTCGGATTTAACAAGATTTCCCGGCGTTGAATTATGCTCGCGCATTACCTTTACCCGGTGTGTTCGTTACTCCTGCTACTACTATCCCATCGTCGTCGTCGTCGTCGTCGTTGTCCTATGTTCGCGAAGTATAGAGCAGCTTGCAAGCTCTACTTGCAGCCCCTTATATTTCCCGTCAGTGATTCGTCACGTTGCTAGCTTTTCTAGCTATATATGAAAATGCGAGCGTTATACACGTGCGCGCACGTGCGACAAGCATATTTCGCTTGTCTTTCTATACTATAACGTTATACTCATTTTCCTATATATATCCCTTTTCCCAGTTTCGTCAACCTCTTTTCTTTACAAGCTCATTTTAGTTAACGTTTCATCTCCTGAAAATCTAACTCTGGATTATTATTTTTTTTTCTGTCTCTTCTGACATAATTTTGTTTCATAATTTTGGAGCTACTTAATTTGTCAAGTGGAAGAATAAAATGTATTGTTCTTCTGGTACTGGAAAAACAATTGTTAGAGAAAAAGGAGGTGAGAGGGAATTAAAAAAGAGCTAGAGACAATGCTTGTATGTAGGAAGTGTATGAATATTTTTTAAATGTAGTGTGTATAAAAGATGGAATTTTTTTAAAAATAATTTTACTTTTGAATTTTTTTTAAATAACTGAAAATTCTTTATTTTTTATATTTATTATAGCTGAAATTTAGAGCTTCTTGTGGATCAGTTGGTAGGATGTAAGCTTCGTAATCCATACATTGTGGGTTCGATTCCCGGCGCCTATCATTCTGTGAATGCGAGCACCAGCCTGAAATATACTAATATTAGAGTATCTAAAAAGGCTTTTTAATTCAATATAGCTAAAATTTAAATAAATTATCTGTTTTTCTCTTTATAAATTGTTTGTTTTAGACATTCCTTCGTAAAATTTTTCAATTTTTCTCACTTTCGAACAATATTTTAAATAATTTATAAAAATTAAATAAGGGTATCGCAATTTTTTTTTTCACGCAATATTTTATAATACAAAGTCTCAGATAAATCCTTTACTCACAATATGACTCGTCGACCCTAATACTCTTAGCATATTATAATCCAGTATCAAATAGCCAAATAAATTTTTGAATGACATTACGTCTCACAGATGATCCAAAAAGTCATCTCGCTTCAGCAAGAAGATTTGCCACTAAGCATATTTGCATAAGCATTTACGCGCTTATAAAACGATAATAATATATAACCCAGCATATAACTCTATCTCTCTCTCTCTCTCTTTCTCTAATTCTTCATATATTCACCATCTGGTCTGAAATGTCTAAGAGAAGAGAGACATATTTGGTGACACGATGTATATATAGGAGAGAGAGAGAAAGAGGGAGAGACTCATTCCCGGATATAAGCTTGCAAAAACTAATGCGAGCAGCTGCTAATGGGTCTCGCTCTCTCATATTCCATTGCAGATTTAATCAAGCTTCAAATATGTGACATTCGGATTTTGATTGCGTACCGTTAAATCTTCTACCTTAGAGAGTTAGCCCGTTAAAAGCATCATTACCCCTTCGGTATATTAATACTTTAGATTAAAGTTAATATCCGCATATATATATATATATATATATATATATATATATATATATATAGACGTTCATATTAATAAAATATGTTTAGATTACGTGAGAGTTGTCGGTTTCGTTTAACTTTTAAGGATTATGTATTTTTTTTTTATAGTAAGGTTGGTAATGAATTTTTTTAATCTTTTGATACTGTGAAATATGTTTTATAATTTTACACTAATAAAACGTTTCTTTCATTTTTTTTTATTCTATTTGAAAAGTTTAATTGTAGAGTTTCTGAGATAACTTTTTTTTAGCGAGTAAAGTAAAGCTACGTTTTCCATTTACTCTTATCGTGAAATAGTAGATAACTTTTGTCGGAAAAGAATAAAAAATAAAAACAGATGTTTATAAAATTTTGTTACTATAGTTATTACGTTGGTTGGTTGAAATAAAAATGTTGGTTCTCCAATTAAAAAAAATTTATACAGGAGAAATTGATGCCTCGAAATGGTTTACATAAATGTTTTATCAGATTAAATGAAAATGTTAAATTATATACGAAAATGTTTAATGTTAAAATTTTTATGCTATCATCAATTTGTAAAAAAGACATACCTACTTTAGTAGATTTAACGATAAGCCATCTTTCATGGAACTTTTTTTTTTTAATTGAAATTATATTCAAAGTTTCAAATTTAATCGGAATTAAAAAAATAAAAATTAACACTAAATACCACTTTAACATTTAATTATTGTTTGATTATACTATTGTAAACAATAAACTCTACATTGTTCAAAATCGGTTGAACTATAGGCAGACGTTTCCAGTACATAGTTCATTCATACAGACATTTTGTGTGTAGATTAAAATTATAATACAAAGTTTCTGTAAAAACTGTAATTAACATATTTTTCGTGTAAAAATTTATTTCGATTTTACCTGTAAATTTTCTCAAATAACATTAAAGCCTGTACTTTTTACACACAATTTATGTACAATGAATAACATCAATTTTCTGTATAGTCAAAAAAAGTAACATAAAATATTTGTTGTTTTGCCGTTTTATACAAAATTTTGAACAGTGTATAAAAAACTTGTTCAAATAAAATATTCATAGTTACTTCATTTACCACAAGGTTAAACACACTTATA
Source organism: Leptomastidea abnormis (assembly GCA_030522805.1). Taxonomy (NCBI): domain Eukaryota; kingdom Metazoa; phylum Arthropoda; class Insecta; order Hymenoptera; family Encyrtidae; genus Leptomastidea; species Leptomastidea abnormis. Next base: position 4,571 of record JAPYZE010001739.1, on the reverse strand, counting down.
TACACACACACACACATACATATTTCTGCGATTATTTAAACGATCAATTACGACGAAAAAAAAGAGCGATTAATTTGATTTTAAAATCCACGAGCTCTCGCATAAGTAATGAGACAATTTTCCGGAAACTCATTAAAAGCGCGAGCGCGCTTTAAAACTTTTTGGATCTGCCTCTTTGTCTACTATATACATACATACATATATACATATATACAAAGAAGAATAAGCTCGCGTGTGTGTGTATAAGTGGGGACTTTAATTCATGCAGCGATTATAACTTGATAAACTCGCCCGATTAAATAGCTAAAAGCGGGTATACCGAGACTTAGAAATAAGCTTGGAACTGGTACTCTGTGTTAACTCATATATACCTACTCGCTTCATTTCCAGTCCACTCCAAAAATTCATCGTAATATAAAGAGACACACACAAACATACACAAGGTTCAATTAGCCATGTGGGAGTATAGGAAACAAAAGGAAAATCGTTTTTTAATTTTCATAAAGTTACAGCCAATAAATTATGTGCAACAAACAAGAGAGAAAGGAGATAGGAAAGAGAGAGAGTTGGTATAGGAGAAAGAAAGCGTGGAGGTGATGGTGGTATGAGACACACACGCGCGGTCGTCGGTCACGCGGGATGGGCCATAAAAGCGAAACTGCCATTTTTATGGGCCGGCAGGACGTCCAATTACGGATGGTCGTTTTTCGCAATTTTGTATCGCCAACCGGGAATTGATAGCCCCCTTCGATATGTGTCGTCCCTTTCCTACCCTGTGTATATAACACCACCGTCAACCCCCACCATTTTTTTCTACCGATAATGGAACGATTCGTGGCAAACGAAAAATCGCTTCGTGCCCACGCGTCTATATCCCAACATGTAGGTATATATATAGAAACAACGAAAATACCGAGTATTCACACATACACACACAAGCGAACACTAGCGAATAAAAATTTGCGTAAAAACTCACCTGGTGTCGACGAAAGCTTTGTTTTATATCTTTTCACCCTTTTTTTGTTCGATTTCCTTTTTTTTTTTTTAATCTCGATCGTTTTATTGTGTAAAACGATTCTTTTTTCAAAATGTCTGTGAAAAATACCGCTGAAACAATCGAATTTTATAGTCTTTGATTTTATTGGCTATACTCTAACTTATCGTGAGAATTTAATATTTTTTTTTTTTTTTTTGTTTCCTGAGACATTTAAAACTTTTGTAATAATCACATTAAACCAATCACGAACGAAATCAACGAAAATTCAATCAAATAAAGTCGGATAAAGAAAATTGAAATTTCTCAATTTCCAAACTTCTAGAAAATTTTTCTTTTTTTTATTAGTTCTTATAAATTTAAATATATCCCGTAAAAGAAAGAAAAAATCAATAAAATTTCGTACTCAACGAAAAAATAAAAAAAAAAAAATTATCGCATCAATATCAGAGAACGATAAGAGAGTCACGTTGAGTCAGGGCTTGGGATTTTAATCAAGCTTCAACTTCATTCGTTTAGAGCGTCGGCGAGTATTATACGTCGATTTCCAGTAAACCCCGCGCGTGGAGCGGAAACGATTTGAAATCTCAGTTGAACATCTCTTACATACCCCAATATTCTTTTATTCTTCTACTCTGTACTCAACTCGGCAATATAATTACGAGAAAGAAAGAGAGAGAAAGGGTAAAGTGCGAACTCTTTCCCATGAGAGTTTAAAGAATCTATCTGGCCGATCGCGCTTGCGTGTGTGAGCGCTACGGTTTATCGGGATTGAATTATCGCCGTGGAGACGTTGTTGCTGCGCTTGCCGTTCGTATACGTTCATTCGTTTTTCTTCTTCTTTCTTGGGCTGGTGGAATTTGTACTTTAAACCTTATAGTCAACTTGTAAAAAATCTTGTGTGTGTGTGTGTGTGTGTGTGTGTGTGTGTGTGTGTGTGAATTTTATTTAGAAAAAAAAGTAGCTGGTGAAAGATATGAATTACACGTTACTCTTAGCTTTAAAAGTTTGATTTCTATTTTTGTTCTTATCTTTTTGAAAAATTTAAGGATTTAGTTTTGAAAAATTTGTAATTGTACAAAAGAGAATAATTATTAATTCGGATTTTCATACAGAATTAAAATAAATTTCCAGCTTTACTATTGGCATTTATCATTTTTATCAAAGTATTGATTATTGAGATTCCCATAAACATAACTAGTAAATTGCTGTAGCCATCGTCAAATTTATCGTCAGTAAAAAATGTTTAAAAATACGATAAAAGAAGTTTGATGGTATCAGGCATTGTAGTCAACTACTTTTTGATTAAAATATACATTTTTATAATGTCAATGTATATGTTACGATGATTTAATCTTCATGAAGCATACAATGTTTAAAAATTTGTTATAAATATTTGTAAAAGATATAAGAATATTTTCTTTTTACATTTTTGGATTTAAAATGAAAATGTATTGATTAAAATAGTTATTTTCGTAACAAGAGCGCAAAATGCATCATTACCGCACGAGTTGCAAACAATATTTTTTTTGCAATTTCGTGCGCCAAAGTCACTTTTGCGCACAGTAAACCGTGCGCAATAGGATACTTTTTCACACTGTTTTCTTTTGCGCAAGCTAAACAGCGCGCAAAAAGTCTTTTTACGCACAATTTTCTTTCGCGCACGAAATGCAAAAATTAAATTTTTTTCTTAAGTTATAAAACAATCTAGAAGAAAATACTTTTAATATTTCATTTTCATTTCTAAAAAGCTCTTATAACTGTATGTAGTAAATGAAATTTCAATAAATTTTCTAAATTTACAACATTGTCAAAATATAACTTTCAATCATTTTAAAATAAAATATTCTTTTGTAATAACATAACTAAACAACAATCTTTACGTCCTTACTCTTGAACATCATTGCACGTAATTATCGTAGTATCTACAACCTTAAAAACATCATAAACTGAGAGCTCAATTGTAAAAATAACATAGATATTCACATATACTTATTTGTCTTCCTCATATTTTTCAAACCTTCGATAATAAAATGAAATCCCCTCGTCTGATCGCATCGTTTGACATAAAATCACCTATTTTCTCGTCAATACTACCCTTTCAAAAAAAAAAAGTGACCAGCAAACTAAAACTACATTTATGCAGAAATGTGCAATTCCTGAAGAAAAAAAAAAGACGAAAAAGAAGCGCAAAGAGACACTTACACGCACACCCTGCGCACAAGTAAAGACCGAACGTACAAGCCAAGCGATTTCGCTTTGGACACGCGAACAATTTATTCGTCGTAAAGTGGATAAGTAATGGGACGCAGGGTCCTATATAGAAGGCGTGAACGAGGCCCCAGTTTCACGCGTATATAGCCTCCAGGTGCATACACACACTCATTGTTCTTGTACGCGTGGCGTGTATATATACTTATACCATGGTCAGAAAGGGATGAGGTTCTGAGCTGCATATATAGGTATCTACACGCAAGCCGGATTTTCGCTAACTCGCCGATAAATTTTCCCCCGTATACATATAACTATCCGTTCAACGACCGCCTGCAACGCCGACGCCTCTACCTTTTCTTCCTCTACTTTACTAAGCCAAGCGTTGAATATTACCTCCGGTGTAACGATTGGCAGAGCCGACGTGTATAGGACGTCGTCTCTAAACTAGTCGGTATATGTTGAGGAGATTATTGTTTGCTTTTGCAAACTGCGTCATTTTCTTGTCGTTATTTTCAGTTATGAGTTTTGAGAAAATTTAAGGTGGCGCCTAATATATAATATGGTTTTGACTATGTGTGGTCGTAAGATGTGAATTTTGAATTATGCGGTAGATGAAATTTAAGGAATTTGGAAAAAAACTTGGGATGTTTTTATGGGTGGTAGGAAAAGTAAATCGATTGAAATATTTTATTTGAAAGAGGCATGTTTTTTTTTTTTATTTGTAAGATTAAAATGGTTTAAATTAAATAAGTACGTTATTTTACAATATATTTGGTATTCAATATCAATAAAATTAAAAATTCAAACGTTTAACGTGACAGATTTATTTTTTTATAAATTTTATTTAATAATTGATTTTTTAATTTATTTTAGTTTACAGATATTTGAAAAATATTTAAAAATAAATGTGAAAAGTTCGATGGCTAATTGGATTTTACACTTATCTCGATTTAAAGCTGTTTAAAGTTAGCTGTTTTATCTTTCAAATGCCACTAAAAGAAATAAAATAAACCGCTGCCAAGTAGTTTGCAGAAAACTTTCTGAAATATAATTTTAATTCATAAAAAAAAAAGTTATAACATTTATTTTCGAATAATATTTAATATTTGAATTTTTTAAGAAAAATTCAATAAATAATTAATAAATATTAAAAGTGGCAGATATAACACGCACAAAAATAAATATATTTACATGAGTAATTCTGAATTATGAAGAAACAATATGGCTGCGAATTAAAAAAAAAATATATTAAACTAATAATAGATTAAAATGTAACGGTATTGTACTTAAGCGTCTCGTAGATGAAGTAAGAGTTGTCTACATGTATACAGTGAGACTCCAAAAATCAATAATAAAAATTTAG
>JAPYZE010001738.1:0-34682 GCA_030522805.1 Leptomastidea abnormis | reverse complement strand
AAAAAATTAATTAAATATCCTACGCATACAATTTTCAGATATAAGTCAGATACCAAAAAATGATAGAAGTCTCGATCCTCTATCGCAATTAATGCAAGAAAATAATTATAGACAACACGTTATCCAAGAGCAAACTGCAATGCAAGCAAATCTCGAAGATCAAACTGCACGCGATCAACGTATAATGACCGAACTTTCACGCGCAGTCGTCGCACGTTTGCAACAAGTTAAAAATATCAAAGAACAATCGAAGGAAGAGCAACTTAAACAAAAGCGACTCGAACAAGAATTGAGTTCAACGGTAACGCGTATGGAAGAATTAATTGCAAGTGGTTCAGCAACTTACGACGATCGAGCGCAATATCGTACTCGATTTATACAACGTTTACGTGCGTTAAATGAGCATCTGGAATTTGTAATAACGCGGCACGTGCAGAGAGAAAGAATTGAACAGCAACGTATAAGAGAACTAAGAATCAGAGAAAGATTGGAATTGGCAGCTAAAGAAAATTTGAGGGTACTTCATGAAAGTAGGATGATGAAAGAATTGACAAATCGTAATGTTGTGCAAAAGCAAAGTGGACAGTGTTTTTCGGGATGTGGTTTTTCACGTGTATTAGGATTTGGAAGAGCACGTGGACAAGGATAGTACAATTTACAATTTATGAAATTATCTATTATTCTATAATAAAATCTAGATTACAAATTTAACTGGGATTTATTTTTTTATTACCTATACAATATTTTAATCTTTTTATTATTTTTTGAAAGTTATATTATATACAAATAATTTATTTATCATATTATAAAGAAAAAACTGAGTTGAAAATTATTTTTTATACCAAATTGACTCGATAACATAAAGCTCCTGAATATCACCCCCAAGCTGAAAGCTTGCACTCCAAGCACGACGATATAAAGTTTTCAATTTTGGTGTTAAATAGTTCTAATTTAGAGAGTTTTCCTTTATCATCAAGGTGAAAAAGACTTGCAAAATTGAAACATTTAAGATATCAAAATAACTTATGGAAAGCTTAAGCTTCCTCAATTTTTTTCAATTTGTTTGCAAGTTTTTATTTAAGATCACATTTTTCCTACTTATACTCGATGAAGTTGAAGTATCATGTACTAACTACTTAAAGTATTTTAACTTATATGTATTCTATTACATATTGTAATCTTTATGAGCTTCAAGAATAAATAAAATCAATTTGTCATAAAAACTACACACATTTTATTAATATTATAGTATAAAAAAATATGGTATTTAATTTGATTATATGTTTAAAATATAGTTCTATAATGTTTTATATTTTATATAACTGGCAATATTACTTCCTAAAATAACAATTATTTTATTTAAACATAATTTTTATTTTTAATGTAAGAAAAATTAAATAATAAAACGAAAACAATAATTCAAAAAATTTGATTGCTTAGCAACCGTAGAGTTGTTTAGAATCATAGTGTACGCAAGAAACACTGTGTGTATAAGGTTGAAGAAGAAGACAATCAATATAATCTTATTCTTCATATATTTAAATTTAAATAATGGATCAACCAAATAATCAAGACTTTAAAAAACCACCTCAATATATTGGTAAGTAAATAATTCAAGAAAAAAAATTTTAAAATTAATTGAATTATTGGTAAATTCACATTTTAAATAGTCCACGTATCTTCTTATTTTTTAAAGTATTAGAATTTATTTCTACTCTGATTCTATCGGAATAATTAATAATAAAATGTAGACATATTTATAATTGTTTATGAATGAAAATTTATTTTGACAAGTAACCAGATCTTACCAAGACAAAACGCCTAAGTAACAAAATGCTTTCTGTTATGTAGACGTAAATGAACCAATAAAAACAAAAGTAAAGCGTTTGATAAAACTTATTTTGTAATCCCGTGCGCAAAGAAGTACTTTATTGCATGGTTTTCTTTTGCGCACGGTTCTTGAAATTGCAAAATAGTTATTTTCGTAACAAGGGCGCAAAAGGCATCATTCCCGCACGAGTTGTGATCACCACGCACGAGTCATCGGTGAAGCCGCCGCACGAGTGTGCAGACACGAACCCACGAGTGCATGTAATCGGCACGAGTTGACGGTGAAACCGATGACGAGGTGCGGGGAAATCACACGAGAGAGGGAAGCCTGCGCCCGAGTTGCGAACATAATTTTTTGCAATTTCAGGAACCGTGCACAAAAGTGACTTTTGCGCACAAAATTGCAAAAAAATATTTTTTCATCACTCCCGATGAAAAATAGTATACGCACCACGGGAACAAGTTAAGAAGGCTCAGATCACCAGGTTCCCGGTCCTCGGCTTCGCCTCGGGCGTGAATATCCTGGTGATCTAGGCCTTCTTAATTCTTGTTCCCGTGGTCCGTAATATACTATTTTTCTCAAAAATTTCGTGCACACTTTTAAATGCATAAAGTTTTTTCATGAGTGAAGTCTTACTTTACACACACTATAACTATAATCAATGCGTAGAAGTGAACATCACACGAAAAAAATTGTTTTACTTAATATCTCATCTCTTTACAGAAATGCTAAGAGTAAAAATTAATTATTGTTTATTTTTTACGTATAAATAAACTATCCTATAAATTAACATTTATTATTAAAAGTTTTTCATAGAAAACATAATCAGCTGTTTATAAAAAGTCTTATAAATAATGCTATTACTCTGAAGTTTAAAAACACCAATTGATAAAAAATTTGATAATAAATTTATAAATTTTTCAATCTAAATTATTGTCTAACAGGATTGTCTGATTGGCATGGCAGACAATGGGAACTTCATGAAAGCGCACAAAAAAAGGAGATTGAATCTTTCGACCAACGTTATCAGGCCAAGAATCTCATTTTAGAAACAAATATCAGAACGAAGTGGAATTATTACATGAACAATTATAAATTAGCTGATAGGTTTGAATAATATTTAGTCTAAATATTTTTTACGGAAACATATAAGCACATAATATATTCATTAATTACTTGAAAGAAAAAAAATGACATTTGAAAAGATAACTTTATTTAAGTGTATCACTTTTGCAAATTCTGTTTTTTAATATAGTTTTAGTTTTAATTTTTTAATATCATACAAGCTCTTATTAAACTTCCCCCCAAAAAACGTAATTTCATTCAATGTGTAAAAAAAATCTTATTAAAAATTATTCCAGGATCGCTGAAATAACTCATTGGGATAACATTTTTGAAGCATTATTAGAACGAATCAACATTGAAATTCAATTACTGATTGAAGAAAAGGCAGATACGGAAAAAGAGTTGGAATTATTAGATCATCCATTGGATATTGTAACAAAATGTATATCCAAAAGGGAAAATCGATTATTATCCGAGATAACATACGATGACGTTGATATTGAGTTGAAAAAAGAACTTGATTTAATCGAGACTGTAAAAAAATTATACGTCAACCAGTTATGTATATCTAATAATTGTCATTTTTGTCAAACTATTACATTTTTTATTATTTTTTTTTGTTCTTTAAAAGTAACAGACTTGAAAAGTCAAACTTTTGCATGTTTATTTATTTTTCTATAACAATTACAAAAAAATAAATTATCTGTTTTCTTACAATAAAAAAAATTTTTTATAGCATAAAAACAGCGTGGGACAAACTTGTTCTTTTAGAAGAGATAAAATCCAAAGTTATAAGTGAAATAAAGGATAAGGACGAAGCAATTAAAATTGACACAGAAAATTATAAAATCAATCGGGCGTTTCCAAATTTTACGCACAAACCGTATGCTCTCAATATATCGGAAAAGTAAGTGGAAATTTTTATCAAAATAATTTCAGTGTAAAAATATTTTAATTTTATAATACTTTAATCTGAAAAAATAACAGAAAAGGAAAGATAAAAAAATTCAAAAATAGATAGGTAAATCAAATTGGAATATTTTTAGAAATCTTGATTTACAATACTAAAAGGATAATTTTACTTCTTGCTTTTTTAATATTAACAAATAGATCTTGTTGTACAGGATACAAAAAAGAAATAATTCGTAAGATGTCAGTTTTGACTATATGACATTATTTAACACATCCTTAAATGAATAAATTTATATCACTTTATTTTTTTAAGTTTAAATAGTATAACTTCATTAGATTAAGGCTAATAACTATCCGGATACCCGAGTGTTCGGATATCCGAAATTCGGATAGATCCGCGTACATTGAGTACCCGGATCCAATGTACAGATCTTACGGGTATGATATTTAAATTTAACGTCCGAATCTTCAACGGATCTTTTGAAATAGATACGGATTTTTTCTTTTTCTTTTTTTTTTGGTGTTAAATTTTTTGATAATGAAATTAAAAAAGGAAAAAATATAAAAGTTACAGATTGGATTAATAAGATTAATTAATTTGATATGAAAATACTATAAAAGATGATATCATAAATGCTAAAATTGAGTAAAAAATATGCGCACGAAATTGCAAAAAATGTTTTTTCTTAAAAAAATTAAGTTTTTTTATTATTTGCGTTTTTTAATGGAAAAACTCATTTTCCGAATTTAAAACCATTACCATTCGAAAGAGCGACCTCGAAAACATAGAAGACAGTGGTTTCAGAATTTTTATCGATCAAATTATCTGCTGAGTAACCCTTTGAAATCGAAGTACAAAAAGTAAATAATTTTTTAATTTCTTTAAATTAAAAAATATTGAAAATTTTTAATATTTGGATTAATTGTAGATGATTTTCAAGTTTATATTGTTTTTTTTTTTGTGATCGTCATTTTGCATTTTATCTTAAAACTCAAAAGTATTGAATAGTTAGCTTAATTGCAGATGATTTTAGAGTTTATATATAATTTACATCATTGTATAAATATTTTACATGATTTTATGAATCACTATTCAATTCATATCGAACTTGTGAATATTATTGATTATGCATTTCAAACTTCTGTATATAGCATTCTGCTAAAACTGTAAGCAGCGGGTTTTTATTCTCTGTTAGCCCCTTCCCTCCCTCTGAGTCATACTATATTATAAGGGCCTGAACAGCCCCACTTACATCCCAGATCAGGTTCTACTAAGGAGCCCACAAAAAGGTCATATAAGACCAATGATAATGCCGACAAGTTGTAAATTGAAGCAAATATTTATTAGCATTTGCATTTATATGAGAAATAGACCACATCGGATGTATAACAATCAAAAATAACAAAATTTTTCAAAATTAAATTTTCTCAAATTTTATAGCACTTATTGCAAAATATGGCCAGGCCTGGCTAGCTCAGTCGGTAGAGCATGAGACTCTTAATCTCAGGGTCGTGGGTTCGAGCCCCACGTCGGGCGATTTTTTTTTATTTTTTTGAAGAAAATTATATTTTTAATGTTACTCATATTTTTATGATTTTTTATCTTTTACATACGTTAAAATTCAAAAAAGACCTGAACTAGTTGGCCTCTAAGATTAGTTTATCAATTGCTCTGTATAAGTTATAATATAATTGGCCTTTGTCCAAAAAATCAGAAAAAAAATTCAGAAATAATTTAAATATTTATTTTTTAAAAATGTGTAAAAAGTTGCATTTTCACTGATCTTGGATTTCAAAAAAATCAATTTTTAAAATTTTAAATAGGCCTTTAGCTTTCATATATTTAAATTTATTTGCTTACTTTTATTTTTGAGTAATAAGAATTAAAATTTTTTTTTTTTTTTTTGGATAAAAGTAAAGTAAAAAAAATATGTACAATTTCATATAGTATAAAAGAAAACGTTATAATTAAGAAAGTTATACAGCAAAAATATTGACAAATATCAAATTTAAACTATACATTTTTAGCACAGTTTCATACTCAAATTGGCTTGAGCACACTCAACATTTAAAACAGCAGGCGGATAGTGAGCTAAGCGACACATATACTTTGCGAGAAATAATGCGTGCAAGTAAAGAAAAATCAAAATTGGATATCGAGTTTCATCAAGATGCGACCAATTACGCTTTGAGAAGAAGATCTTTCGCGTCTCGTAAGGCACGCAACGAACTAGAATGGAGAAAGCTGAAGGTGAAGGATTACTATTATAAGTTTATATTTATTTTTTACCAAAATGAGTCATATAAATTTCAATGGATTTAATTTTGTGCAATTTTTAAAATGTATAGGTTCAAAAGGAAATGGAATCACTGCAGGAAAAAATAAGTGAACTCGAGGTTGCTTTGAGAGCTAAAAATGATGATGTCAAGTGTGTTGAGACGAGACTGGAAAATCGAACTTATCGTCCTGGTTATGAACTCTGCCAAGATGAGCCAGAATTTGGCTTGAAAGACGAATTAGAAAAATTGCAAGAGAGCAAAGATGAGCTTTCAAGAAAAATAAGCTACACCAAGTAATTGACTCTTAAATTTAAAAATTTAATTTTTCTAAAGATACTAATAAAATTATTTTTGTAGATCAATTAATAAGGATTTGGAAAAATTGTTGGATCAAATTATTCGAGATCTGGATAATAAAAAGCATTCGCTAACGACCGATGTTATGTGTTTGGATATGCGCTCGACTTTGATTTGTAGAGATGGTAGTCAAATTCAAAATGAAACCGACCGAAACATCATATTGACAGATTTGAGCAAAGAACTTCCTTTAGAAACTAAAAAAGCATTTACAAAATAAATTTTTAATTACTAGGAATAAATAATATTTACAATTATGATATTGAAAACAATTTATATATTCCGTACTTTTATAAAAAAAAAATCAATATCAATTCAAAAAAATTTTATCGTTCGGCGAACTTATATATAAACTTATATATAAACAATATTAAAACTAAATATTTACAAGTAATCCTTGAGCGAATCGGGATTAGCTTTGATTAAACTATATCGTGTCACGAATTTTTCCGTAAAACTAGATTTCAAAGTTTTGACTGCTCTATTGTGAATATTAGATGCTTTCTCCGGCTCTCCGTGTTTTATTTCGAAAACAATAAATTCCAACCAAATGTCGATGTTTGCTTTACCAAATTGTAACGTCATCATTTCATAGACTTGGCGCGTCATTTGCAGAGAAATTTCAGGCTGAGAAAGTTCGAGAAATGCCATTTTTTTATGGAGTTCCAAACACGGAGGTAAAAGAAGACAGAGTTTGTTGTACGTTTTACGAGCTGTTTCAATGTCTGAAAATAAAAGTCAAATGTTTTACAATTAAATTCATTAATTTCGAAAATTAGATAAATTCTTGTTGTAGATGAATAAATTTTATACATAAATTGTTTTTTATTACCTTTTGTTAAAGCAAGCCATTCAACATATAGTGGTTTAATAAAGTTACTGATATTTGGTTTACTTTTTAGCCCTTCTTGAAAGAATTTTTCAAGGTTTTCAGGGTAATTCATTTGTAAATGTAGCATTCTTAACTGCCACAATGAAAGAGAATTTTCACCTAATACTCCTACAGCCTAAAATTAAAAATATTATATTTAGAAATCCTAAAAGTAAAGCATAAGTAAAATAATAATTATTATTACTTTATTAAAAATCTCAACTGCTAAATCTTCTTGATGTGTATTAAAAAGATATTCCAATTGAGCATGCCAAAGATTTTCGCTCTCTGGCACCGCTTCTGTAGCCCAGCAAAGAACTTCATACAATTTACTATTGTCATCTGGTTTACTTTGATTGGTAGTACTCAACATAGCAATCTAAAAACAGAAATTATTACTAAAAATTTCAAAAACTGACTACACTAATTGTTATTGTAAACGATCAAAATAAAAATTACCCAATTCAAATAGTGATCCTCTTGTAATTTTTTTGCTTGATGACCTTGTAATAACACATTTTTCAACAATTTACGTTTAAAATTAGGTAAGGTCGATAAATCTTGATTTATTTCAATAATACAATCAATAAATAATGACCACATCTCTTTTGTTTTTATTTTTTTAACTGCAGTTTGATAAACTTCGTAACAGTTAGTAATACGATCTCGCTCAGAACTTGGCTCAGAACTGTCAGTCTCCATTAAATTTTCTTCATTTTCAAGTAATGGTTGAACTAAACCTTGGAGTTCTCTCTTAGCCATTGTATCCCACATCAATGGTTCATGTGGATAATCTTTAATAATATCACTAAAAAATGCAATACATAAAATTTAATTTTTTAAAATAAAAACTATAAATATTTATACAAACCTTAAAATTTTTGCTTGTAATTTTTCTGTGTTTTCGTATTCTTGAGTGATATTTAATACGTTAATCAAAAATTTGACATCTTTAAATTTTTGCACAATTTCTTCATAAAGAGCAATAACAAAATGTAATTCAGTTGGTATTTCTGAATTATTAATATTATTGGAAGCTTCAAATTCTTTTTCAGTTTCTGACTTTTTATTCTTGACAAGTGCTTCATCTAATAACAGCCTATAAAAACAATATTTATAATTATTCTTACAATATTTAATTAGTGGATACTCACAAAAACTCCATTTTTTATATTTATTGAAAATTAAAAAAATAACATTTTTTTAAATATTGCAAATTATAAAGTCAAGAGTATTCAACATATTGTACCTGAACATATCAGTATATAGTAATTCTGATTCAGGATTGATTGATAAGCCTCTAAGAAGAAAACGCCTAGCTGCTTCAGAATTATTATTTTCTTCAATTTCCCAACGAGCAGCTACATGCCAACATTTTTGTTTTTTGGGATGGTTTGCAAGCATTTTTCCAATAATCCCACTCACATTGCTGTGAAATTTCTAAGACACAATATAAATACTGTATTAGAAAAAAATTTTTAAAATAATTATTCATAAAAGACTGATTTATTTAACATACCACATGTTTGCAAAAGGTTATATAAGCAAAATAAAACCGAAGATCATCCTTAAATCTTTCTATGGCATCTTTGTAAAGAATGTTAATTTTATTTGCAATCGCAAAGTCAATATCAGATTTCTTTTGTGTGACGCTATATTTCTGTAACGAATTTATTTATTTTAAAAAATTATAAATAATAGTGAAAAATATCATTTTCATGCCTAAAACTTTTATTTTTAGTTTGTATTTTCTACATTAGATTGCAAGTAAAGAAGTCTCAGTTGACCTGTTTGTCAAAATTGACTTTGCTTCAGAAGTTAATATATAATTAAACTCAGACGTTTTTTACTTATGCTTTATGTTATTTCTCTTATATAAATTATTTTATTTATTAATTGTTGTATTACCTCTCGACGCTGTTTAACAAGCTTCATTAAATCCATTTGATACTGGATGTATCGTAAATAATCTTCCTTTGATTTTTGATGTCTTTGGAGCTTGTATTCGTGGTCTTTCCATTTTTTTGTAATTCCACTATAAAGAATATGAATAAAAATTGAATTTCCATAGATTAAAAAAGCATTAAATAATAGTTTAAAATTAAACAGGATTTTATAAAAGATATTTATTTTTTATTTCAGCTTTTCACTACTAGTAAGATTTTGATCTAAGATCAACATGAGTATTTAAATTTATTTTAACATTAATTTACAATTAAAATACAATAAAAATCATAAGGTAAATATAACCTAAAATTTACCGAATTTCAGTTTCAGAAAACAGCTTCAACATTTTCATCTGTTCTAAAATGGGACGCATTTGCTCCACATTTCTTTGCACAAACTCAGCCATTGTTTAAGTTTTTGTTAAATGTAATTTTGTTAAAATATAAACTATAATACAAAACTTATAGCTTTGTAAAACTAGAAAGTAGAAACACGTTGTATTTGTAAGTAGCGCACAGAAACAGAAGACGCAGATCGAAGAATTTAGAGAATTCGATTTTTCTGTTTTACCATTTGATGCTATACAAAAACACGCGCATATTTTAAATTATAGGATAGAATAGAATTTTTATTTAAGGTTTACAAAGATTGTTTTATTTATTTATTTTAAAATTTTTTTGAAAAATGATAACAAAACTTTATATATTATAATAAATTGGAGCTATCTTTAAAAATTAAGATAGGAAAGGTTTTCAAAAAATTTCCAAAATGTTAAAAGTAGTCTCAATTTACTGTATAAGAATAAAATACATTTTATTTTACGTAATTAGTACAAATAATGTATTAGCTGTATTAAGTAGATAAATTATTTGTTTGTTTCAAGATTACAAAATTTATTGTGTTTATTTGTTAATACTTTACTTAATAAAACAGAATTCAAATCAAAAAACTCTTTACATTCTTGAATTTGAAAAACTTGTTTGTAATTATTGGAAACATAATCCAAAGCTGTTGACAATAAATTTTTTATACAATACTTATTTGAAAATTTCAAAATAAATGTTATATTGTTTAAATTTAAAGAATCATTCAAATATTTTACGAAATCAATATCTTTTGCCAAAACCATTTCATTTTCTCGAATGAATTTTTTGACTGCTATATCTAAATCTCCCAAGCCATATTGACTTTGTTTCGTCAATTCAAGAATATCAATCAAATTTCCTACTCGTATGTTTGATATCAAATAATTTTGGCACAATTGCTGCAACTTGGAAATTTGTAAAAAATGAGCCATTTTAAACAATTGACATGGATTTTTTGTTACATCACATTTTCCTGTATAGATATACTTTAATAAATCTTCTACAGCATCTGAATCCCATCCTGGAAGACTAATTGTATCAATTTTCTTTTCATGCATGTCCTCTATCATTTTTGCAAATACTTCATTTTTACTAAAAAGTATTATCTTATGAACGTGAAAAATTTTATCATCGACACTTAATTTAACATCAGCATGAGTTCCATTTAAAATTATATCATTCAATTTTTGTTTTTCTAAATCAAAATCGCTATTAGAAAAATTTACTTTAATGTAAAGAGTGTAAATTAACGTATAATAAATCGTTTGGCTATAAATATTCACAGTTTCAGATTCAAATGTTGTATCATTAACTTTGTTTAATGTGAATGCATATCCATGTTTGTATCTATTAAAATAAGCAATCAATTCCAAATTCTGGTTTTGATCAAATGAGCTTTTCCCTTCAAACTCCAAAATAAATTTTGCAATGAACTCATCGTCTTTAGTTCCATAATCAGGACTTCGAAAAAAAAATGTTAATCGACACTTGTCCCACTGATCATTTAAAAAAAATGAATTAGTTTTGCAATATGTTCCAACTTTGTACTTTAAAGAAAATTTGCATGATGATGGTTCGTGGATAAGATCTTGTATAGTAGTCATTGTTTCTGAAATGGACAAAATAAGAATTATTGTAAATTACCATAATATAGATAAAAAATTCTACCTCTGATATATTTTTGCATGTAATACTATCAAAATTACGTTAATAAATTTAGAAAAAATAAAAAAAGGAAAGAAAATTTCTATTGCAAATAAATTTAAAAAAACAACTCACTTTTTATTTCTTATTGAGATCTAAAATTCGATGAATGTTTCTAATTTAATTTAGATTAATTTGACAGTTTTTATAAAATATGTTTTAGACTGCGGAAAAGGTTTGTTTTAGGTGATTACTAAGTTTCTATTTGTCTTACCAAAAGAAAAATGTAAAGCACTAATATCTATGCTTATTAACGTCAGAGGTACTGTTCAAGGCTGCTGTAAATTAAATATAAATAAAAGTAATAATAAATCAAGAATTGCTTGTTCTTCAACTTTTTTATTTAACAATATAATAAAATTTAAAAAATTATCAAATTGAAATTAAATTAAATTTAAACGTGACCTCATTGCTTTTTTTTAATTATTTTTATACATTAGTAAGAAATTGATGGATACTTAAATAAATATATCAAAGTTTATTAAAGAACAATATATTAATGAACTTATTTTATAAAACACAATTTTTCAAAAAAATACTAAACATTTTGAAATTAAAACATTTACTAAAATGATAAAAATTTGTAGTTTTTAAAAATTAGATGGAAAATTAGTAATTTCACAAATTTTTCATTCTTATATTTTCAAAATTTCTTGTTGCGAAACTTGCATATTTTTATAAGACTAAAATTAAATAAAAATCTTTTTAAAAATAATCTATAATTTAATTTTAATATTTTGAAAATGAATTTACAACTAATATATTTAATTTAATAAAGTTGAGTAATTGTTATTAATCTAGGACAAAAAATTTAGTAATTTTAAAAATTATGAAAATAAAACATTGAGTGCTGAGTGTTACTGCGATCACTCTGGGGGAATCCCCTTGGAATAAGTACGTTGGTGCGCGAGCCGAGCGCGAGGGGAGGCGCGAGTGGCGCGACATATTATAGATTTACAGCTCGAGGTACGAGTACAAAGCTGATTTTTCTCATTTCGTTATTTTGATATAATATAATTAAACAAAATATCAGTCTGTTGTGCTATGATGTTTTTGCAAATTTATTTAACACGTAAAAAAGATAAAACTTTTGTTGTAATGTATAGTCGGCCTCTATGAGATAGAAAGAGAGACAGATAGATTGCAAGGACGCTATGCAGCCGTATACTTCTATTTCTCTAAATATGCTGATTTTTTCTATAGCCCAAATTTCCAATGTTATTATTACAATTAAAGAGTAAAAATACAATTAATTAACTTTTTATTCTTAAGTAAAGTGGGGAGTTCTTTAAATTGGTAGAAAATCGGTATTCTTTAAATATCTGCGTTTGTAAGATACCTATTAGCGAAATAAACTGTATTTTGCAAATAATTAAATTAATAATTTGCAACAACATCAGCGGTAAATTAATATTTTGTTCAATTATTACATCATAACAATACAAATTGAAAAATAATTCAGTCTTGCAGAACTTTGGTCGTTGTCTTTCAGACTAATTAGACAAGTTTTTAGAATTTTTTAAAAATCATGCATTGATATTTATAATAATTAGCAACTAACCAGAGTCTTTTCCGATCTTAATGAGAAAACTTAAGCCAGAAGATTACGAAGCCGAGTAAGAATGATGTATCAACCATATATATAATGTAACAAAAAGTCTCGCATCCGAGTATCTGACTATATCTATCGCCTCGTCAAAAAGCGTCTGATGGGTATATACGTCTGGTCCAAGATCATCTACTATCAAAATTTTTTTTACAAAACGTCCAAAAACTACTTTTGTACAGATTTTTCTTAGAAATCTATTATTATTAACGCGTTTTGTGTTTTAAAGTTAATAAATAATTAACTGTTCGTATTTCTCGTGCTAAGAGAAAGAGAAGTGAAGACCGACGCTTCTAGAAGCATAAACCTATATATTCATACAATAGCATTTTACACTTCGTCTATTCTCCTTCCACAAAATTTTCTTACAGTGATTTATAGATTAGGTTTACAGATCAATTGTTCTGCAGACATATACAGCTAATAGGTCAGAGAAAATAATTAGGTACATCTTGTTTAGGAAACAACGGGGCGAGTTGTTACACTTTTTTATACTTTATTTTATTTTGACGTTGTTTTTTAATCAATTTTTTTTGCGACAGAGTTTTTAGTGCAAAAGAACTCTTTACAAAAATACCATAAAATTTATATTTATTATTTTTCTAAAAAAATTTTCGATGACTCATTTTTTTTTACAATTAGCCCCAACTGTGGGGCGAGTTTGTTATCAAATCTTTGAGACTATAATTGTTAAATAGACTACATTTCGATGTTATTGACTTTCTAAAATCAGCATTATCTTCTTTGTCATTGAATTTGTAAGAAATCAATCCCTTTCTTTCTAAATTCTTCTACAACCCATTAAGGGTGTGCGCATACTCGAAATTTCGACCTCGAGCCGTATTATCGCATGCTTTTTTCATACAGAGAATACAACAAAATTAATAAAAATTTCAATAAAAATATAAATTGTACCACATAAACTTCACAACGTTTAAATGATCAAAAAATGAAATAATTAATTTTTTAAACTTTAAACTTATTTTTTAAAAATTTAATATTTTGTCTTAAAGGAATATGTATTAAACAACTTTTAAAAAATATCGATCAATTAAGAAAAAAATTTTTTAAAAGCTGAAATTTTTATCGACAGATTTGCTCAATATTTAATTAGCTGATTAAAAGCAAAAATATTTATATCATAGAATAAAATTTCAAATGTAAAATTTTACAAGGCAGAGTAATATAAACACACATTTTATTCAAAATTTTGTGTATTATTTGTTACATACAAAATAATTTAAATACTAAATTAATATACTTAACATTAAATATATAACTAATAAATTGATAAACTTTTAATTTTTTTTATCTCTTATAATTTTCTATTAAATACTCAAGTAAGTACTTTCATCAATCAAATAGAATTTGTTATAAGAAACTTTTTACATTTTGTATTTTTTCATTATCCCTTTTATAATTACTGGCAATATATTTAATAGCTACTGATGATCAACTTATTTACTTCAGTCAATTAATAAAATTTAAGTCTCAATAGTAAAAATAGATTAATTTCTGTTAAGATCTTCAACAATATTATTTAAATATTATAAACAATATTCAGTATGTTTTGATGATTCAAGAATTTTAGTTTACTTTAGATATTTTGTACTTGATTTAAATAATCCATACATGATTTCTGCAATTCATTGATTTGCAAAAAATGAGATAATTTGAATAACTTGTAGGGAGTTTTTTTTACATCACACTCTCCACTGTAAATATACTTCAGTAACTCTTCAACTGCAGTTGGATCCCATCCTGGAAGATTAATTATGTCTAGTTGCTTCTTATGCATATCCTCTATCATTTTTGCTAAGACTTTATTTCTACTAGACAATATAATCTTATGAACATCAAAAACCTTATCGTCGACTATAAGCCTAATATCGGAATAAGTTTTACTCAAAAGTATATCATTCATATTTTGTTTTAGTGCATCACTATCATTGTTGTGAAAATTTATTTTAATGTGAACAGAGTATTTTGATTTGTTAAAAATTGCCTGATCACAAATACACAAAGATTGAGAATAAAATTTTCTATCATTAAGTTTGCTTAACAAAAATGCATATCCACTTGTTGATTCACCAAAATAAGCAATCAATTCAAAATTTTGATTTTCATCAAATGAGATCTTTTTTTCAAACTCTAAAGTAAAATTTACATTATGCTGATAATACTGACCAAAACTTGTCAAAGAGAGTGTTAGGTGGCATTTGTTCCAACAATCATTCAAAATAAATGGAGTAGTTTTACAAAGACTTCCTGTAGAATAATCGAATGAAAATTTGCAAGAAGATGGTTCATACTTAAGATCTTGTATAGCAGTCATCATTTCTGAAACAGCTAAAAGAAAAAAGTCATCAATTTTGATTAAGATAATTTAAACTTGAACATACCCTTTGTATTCTACATAAACAGTTAATTTTGAATGAATAAGATAATTACAAATATATATAATGAGAGTATTTGTGAAAAAAGTTCAAGTCAAACAATGAAAACTAAAAACATTATTTTATAAATAAATATAGTAACAGCATTATCTTACCTAATTCATAGTGAGTATCCTTCATCACCATTACGTTTTTTTTATAAAAAGAAGAATTTAGCTTTGCCTTTATTTTACTCATTATTAGAACAAGGTTACAGTTTCAATATAATATTTTTTCTGCAAAGGTAAGAGAAACAAAATATCGTTCTATGCTTTGCAAAAGTAAATAAAAAATAAACAGCTGTTTATTTCTTAGGAACTATATATATGAGAACTTCTCATTGAAAAGGTAAACAATAGAGACGCTGTTATTTCTTCTTCCTCCTCATTGGCTATTGTAATCTGAATAGGTCTGTTTGTCCATGACTAGTTCATGACCGGGTATTAATATAATTATTAATACCCGGTCACGAACCTTAAGGTGCGTTTACGATAATTAATTTTAAATTTAGGCGGTGAATCATAATTTGTTATAAGGTGATATAAATGTTATTAGAGACGCGCTGTTTACAAGTTAAAACCAAATAAAAATACAAGAGAAACTAAAAAAAAAAAAAAAATAACAAAAGAAAACAAAAATAATGGGTGCTTTAAAAAGTTTTTTGTAAGTTATATATTAGGACCTCATTATTTCCCTGTAATAAACTTCCTTTTTAATTTGGAACTACTTCAGAAAAGATGCCTTTGTTTTGCGTTCCTCCGTCCGAAAAAAATCTAGTTCTTAAAAGTATTTTTATCTAGTTTTTATTACTAATAAGCTGCTACTTATAAATAAATAAAAAATTAAAAACATCTATACATAAACACTTTATTTCACGAAAAAACAATTCTATAATTATTTTACGTTTTAAAAATAAATAAAAATTATAAATATACAAAAAGTATAAATTATACAATTTTAGATATAAAAAAAATAATGTTATTAAAATTCACACCTTTAAGTGTTGCAGTAATTATTTATATTCCAAAAAAAAATTCTATTTGATATAAATAACTTAGGTATGATTGCTGTATTTTGTCTAAAAAATTAGATTTGTTATAAAATCACATTTTTCAATGTTAATAAGATTTAATAATTTCTTATTCAAACTCAAACATTGTTTAAAATTTTATATTTTTTTAAGAATTACGTCAAACTTTAAAAAATCATTCATTGAAATATATCTAATGATTTAAAAAAAATTTGGTATAATATGTTTTAATTTAAATCATTTTCATGCACAAATAAAATTATATTTCTGAGGTTTGCAAATAAATGCTTTCATTTTTTTATTGTAAAATAAATTTAATATAGAAATGAAACAATTAATTTTTATTCAATATTAATCTTTGTAATTTTACCCTTTTATTAATTGTAAATTTTGAAATATAGAGTGTTGACATAATTTTTAAGATTAACAAGTATACGTAGCTATGCATATAATTATGCAGAAGTTCTTCTTGATTTCCTTGTTCTACAGCAGAATCTGTTAAATACAACATTAAATTTTTTTTTCATTGACAAATTATGTCGATAGTTACATGTTAGCACAAAATTGAGTAGCTATGTAATTTAATCATACTGTGTTTATTATCTTATAAACTTTATAAAGACAGCCACTATAATAAATCTTAAATGATTTCCATGCATGAATGAAATTAAATATTTTGTAAAAATGCCATATTTTCATAAAATTAATTTTATTTTTTATTGTTACATAAATTGGAAGTAAATAAAAAAGACAACTAAGTCAGTATTTAGCAATATCAAAATATTTTATATAATATTTTACATACTGTGCATACAAAATGATACAACTGCATATATTTAAATTATATAATACTACATCACTATATTTTTGCATCACTTGTAGTGTTTTGTTTGTCTAGTATATATTCAAATACATCAAACATCAAGTCAGGATTTGAAGAAAGATACTTTTTGCACTCTTTATTATGGAAAACTTGCTTATAATTACTAAAAACATACTTCATGGCTGTTGATGTTAAACTATCTATATTATATTGATTGGAAAATTGTAATACATATGTTACGTTATTTATATTAATAGAATTACTTAGACAGTTTATGAAATCTAAATTTGTTGCTAAAGTAGATTCATTTTTTTTTATAAATTCCTTCGTAGCATTGTCCAAATCTTTTAATTCATATTGACTTTGTTTTGTTAATTCAAGAGCTTTAGTCAAGTTTTCATTTTTTATATTTGATATTATGTAATCTTTGCATAATATCTGTAACTCTTTGATTTGTAAGAAATGAGATAATTTAAATAACTCATGAGGATTATTTGTTACATCACATTCTTCAGTGTAGATAAAATTTAATAATTCTTGAACTATAACTGGATCCCATCCTGGAAGACAAATTGTATCCACTTCTTTTTTTACCATGTCCTCAATCATTTTTGCCAATACTTTATTTCTGCCAGAAATTATGTTCTTATGAACATTAAAGATTTTATCATCAGCAACAAGCTTAACATCAGAATAAGTTTCATTTTGTAGTATACCATTCATATGTTGTTTCAATAAATCACTTTTGACAATAGGAAAAATTATTGTAAACCGTAAAGGATAACTGTAATTAGTAGAAATATTATCAGTACGAATAACTGCACTTTGGGATTGAAATGTATTATCATTTATTTTGTTTAACATAAATGCATATCCAAGTATGGATTCATTAAAATGAGCAATCAATTGAAAACTTTGATTTTGACCCAATGCAAACTTTTCCTCAAACTCCAAAGTAAAATTTCCATTATACTGATACTGATAACCATTACCTATAACAGAGAATGTCAAATGGCATTTTTTCCATTGTTTGTTTAAAATAAATGGAACAGTTTTGCAAGAAGATCCAATGGTATAATTTAAAGAAAATTTGCATGCTGTTGGTTCATGTGTAAGATTTTGTATAGCAGTCATTTTTTCTGAAACAACCAAAATAAAAACTATTAAGTTCAGATTACTTTGCTAATATACAAAAGGCCATTGTTATTGATATGACTGCACATGTAATTGCAGTATGTATCTAACAAAAATACATTGCTGTGCAAAGAACGACAACAGTCAAACAAGAAAAAATCTCGTAATATAAATAAGTGTAATAAACAACAACTCACCTGATAAAAATCACAATTTCTCATTAAAATTATAAATCGTATTAATATTGCGGTTAATTCAGTTAATGTTCTTTTGGAAATAATTTGCACCAAAATACGTTTTTGCTAAGACAAAGGCTTGAGGCGATTACAATATTCCAACAACAATAAGGCCAAAAATCACAAACTTAATAATATTTACTGATGGCGATCGTCTTTTGTTTTATTTAAAAGGAACACACTGACTCAATTCCGTTTTTATCTCCAGCGCTGTTGCGACATTTCCTTGCACGGCGAAGTAATAATGTGATTATATAACGAATTAATTTTGCTGGTGTGCAGTCAAGAACAAAAGGTACCAACAAAGGCCCTGTGCGATTGTTTTTTCTCGTAGGATTCACATCAAGTAAATCGTTTTATTTTATATAAAAATCATATTAGTTTGCATTATTTACAAGTTTGGTTTCAAATATCTTATTTTTTTCTTTATCATTTGATATAAGTTTACGAATTTTTTAAGATGTCGTCTCAATGACGCATTATTATTGAGATTTTGCGTCTTCAAAGATAATTTTATGAACTCATAATAATTATAGACAAAATAGTAAAAATCGTGAATTATCGGTAATTGCTTTAGTAGGTTAGGTCTATATTAATTTTCTTACATAAATTAGTATTTTTTAAAACTTAATAATAAAATGTGCATTTGTTTAAAATACAATTTAAATTTCAAATAATTATTTTCAAATGAAAAATCTAACAACTAAGGCTTGCACATACCTAGACTTCAATAACAATTGAAATTTTTAATTATTAAAAATACATAATTTTTAAATTGTTAATTTCAGAAACAATGGACGTTAAAAGAGATCTTCAATACAAGCATCTATCAAAATCCTCAGTCATATTCTCCTATTGCTACAATGATAACCGTAATAAAGCTCAAGAAGTTAAATTTGACAATTCCACTAAAAAATGTTATTTAAGGATTCAAACTTCATGTCATAGCTCAAATCACTTATATTATTGTGAATTCATTGCAGAATTTAATGAAAATTATTCATTTGATTTAAATAAAAAATTTCAAGGAATTGCTTATTTTGGTGAATCAAAATGTGGACATGCATTTATATTACAACAAAGTAGTGAAAAAAAATTTAATTCTGAAAGAATGATAATATATGAACCAGTATTATCTAGTAAGTCAAATTATTTGGTTCATGTTGAAATAAATTTTCCTCTTGATAGTGACATAATAATAAATAGCATGATTAATCTATTTTCTCAAGAAATTTATTCTGATGTCAAACTCATGGTTGATGATAAGATCTTTAATGTTCATAAGAGCATTCTGTCTAGTAGAAATGAAGTATTAGCAAAAATGATTGAAGACATGATAAAAAAAGAAACTGATACAATTAGTCTTCCAGGATGGGATCCTGTTGTTGTAGAAGAGTTATTGAAGTTTATTTATACCGGGAATTGTAACATTACATATGTACCACATGATTTATTTAAATTATCTCATTTTTTACAAATAATAGAATTACAAAATTTATGTGAAGATTATTTAGTAAATAATACAAATATTAAAAATTTAATTAATTCTATGGATTTAATAAATAACAGCCAATATAATTTAACTGAATTAGAAAAAGTTGTAAAGAAAGTCATTAAGAAAAATGAGTCTGCTTTGTCAAAAGACTTAGATTTCATAGATTATCTCAGTAATTCTATTAACTCAAATAATGCTACCTTTGTATTAGAATTTTCAAATAACTATAATATAAAAAATTTATTATCAGCAGCTGTAAAATACATTTGCTGCAACAATAAAGAAGTTTTAAATAAAACAGAACTTAGAAATTTTCTTACCACAAATCCAACTTTGCTCTTGGATGTATTTGAGCGTTCATTTGATGAAAATTTTAGAAGTAACAAAAAAGTACGGATATAACATTTTTATTTATTTTCTTATTATTGTCAATCTATTATTGTAAACATAACTTGTAATTTGTTTTATTTTAACTGACTAATAAAAAATTGTTAAAACAATAAATACTGTATTTACTGATTTATCTTAAAATATTAAAATTTATTTATTTAAAATTATTTTAAAAATTTGACACCAAAAAGTTGTAAAATTTTATCGAAATAATATTAGTATTTATTTTAGAAATATAATTGAAATTAAATTAGGCATATTTTGGTATTACACTTTACACAAAAACTAATAGTACTGGAATTATTTTACGAGGACTCTAGCATTAGTTAACACTAATTAACACAAGTTGAAATTTTATAAGTAACATAATTGGTGATTTTTTACAAAAACTAACACTATTCGCTGCGCTTTGACGAAGATTAATAATTGCGACAGACTACCACGAAAAAATGCGCTTCACTCCAATACTAAGTGTAAAAATTAAATAATTAAAGATTTTAACATTTTTGTAAACTTAAACTATAAAACACTTATTATTAATTTAAACATTTCTGACAAATAAATAATGTTAATTTAAGCTCTTTTGAAAAAACTTACCAAAATATCTATATTCTTTGGTATTAGTCTTCGTAAAAGCGCAATAAACAGTTCTAGTATTTGAAAAAACCCAGCAAAACTATAATAGCGCGTTAGTTTCTGTATAACTTTTTGAGATGTGTTTTTCTTCTAATTTGTATATTTTTTTGGTTTTACTAATATTTAATACAAACAAAAAGTCTCCTTGTTTATTTATTTTTTTTTTAATTGAAATTTCACAAAACGTCTGTTTTAAGTGTAGCTTACGAATCTCAAACTTTAACCGAAAAACAAGAACCACAACTTTTTTAAAACAAAAATACGCTTTGTATGAAAATATTGATAATCGAAAAATTAAAAGAAAATAAATTAAAATTTAAGAGCATATTAAAGAAAAAATAAAGTTTTTTTCATTCTTGAAACGAATAAAAAAGCCTTTACAATTTTTAATAGTTTTAATATTTTAATAATATTAAGCTTAACTTGTTCGAATTGATTCTGTGCTTTTATTGGCTAATTGCACGTATTTATTTGTTTAATAAAATTTTATGCAATAATCTAGTGAAAAAATTTTAATTTTTTAATTGCGTACGATTAGAATTTTTAAATTCAATTTATTTCAAATGTAATTAGGGTTATTGCATTTGTTAAGATACGTTATTGCGTTATCGATAAAAAACTCTTAATTCTTAATTTATTAATTTAATCGTGAGTTAAAAAAAATAACGATTCATTTACTAGCTTTTTATACAATACTCTTTTTTATCTACTTTTTATAAATTAAAAAAAAGACTTTAAAAAAAGCCTGGTGTCAGCAAATAAAAAAATATCTGTCCCAAACCAAGCTTAATTTTTTTTTCTTAACCCTCATTAGTCACATTTCTCCAAAATTACGCGTAACAGTCATACCGGGCCTGTTTGACTTAAAAAATTTCAAATCACTATTTAAAAAAAAATTCTAAAAAATGTAACAATAAATGAATGAAAATATCTGGGTATTATTTAAGTTTGTCCTTATAAGTATAGATAATCGATAAATTGAAAAATGTATTTTAAAAGTGCAAAATTATTTTGTAAAAAGTAAATTAAATGTATCTAAATTAAAGTGGTAAAAGTTCAAAATGACTAATGAAGGTTATAAAAAAGTGTTAATTTTTAATTGCAACCAAGAGATCAAATTTTATCAATAATTATCGGAAACATCAAAATGTTTTACTAAATAAAATTATCAAAATTCAGTGTATAGTGACAAAGAAGCGTAAACGATTCTTCAATGCTATATATATATGTGTGTGTCGATTATTTTTCTGTTCTTTTTTGCTTTTAGAACTATTTACAATCTACCGATTTAACATATGACATCGTTTCGATTCTATTGTGAACAATATTGAAGATTTATTATTTATGTATGCAGTTCATGAAGTAAAAAACTATCCAAAACTACATAAAAGATACCTATATGCCTAAAGAAACCCAAGCACTTTTAAAAATTCATCTAAAAAATCAAGTGAGTTACATATTAATCATCAATATTTTTTATATTTTATATTTTAAATTATTAATCGTGAATTTATAAATTATGCTAGTGGCGCGCCAAATAAAATATTTTGACAAAGTTTGCCACGAATAATATAAAATAGACAAATATCGCTAAATATTGAATTAAATAAAAACAAATCTCATGCATTTAAAAAGTTAATAAAAAATGTTTATAATATTTACGTTGATTTGATAACGATTTCTTTCTTGAATTTGAAAATAATAAATAAATAAAAAAATTTTCATAATGTATTTTTTATAATTTATAATTGACATGGCGAATAAAAATAAAAATCTGCATTTAAAATTATTCGCGCACTATAGTGAAGTATCTTTCTAAACGGAATTAAGCCGAGAATTACCGATCCGATAGCATTATAATGTTTTATGGTAACTTTAAATGATCAAATTTTTTTAAATAAAAAAAACTGCACTTATATTTTATGTGTCAACTTATGTACTTATTTATATTCAAATAATCGAAATTTTTTATTATTTTAAAATATTGTAATTATATTCTTCGGTTATTTCAGAAATAATGGACGCAAAAAGAGAAGTTCAATATAAATATCAATCAAAATCATCAATTGCTTTCTCATACTACCACAATCCTGCCAATTTTGAAGCTCAAGAAATTAAATTTGACAGTTATCCTAAAAAATGCATTTTAAGTCATTACATTGAGAAACATGGCTCATCTAAATATGTATATAACTGTAAATTTATTGTGGAATTTGATGGAATTCATTCTTTTGATAAAAACAATAATTTTCAATTGATTGTTCATTTTGGTGAATCTAAATATGGTCATGTATTTATACTGCACCAAAATGATGAAAAAACATTTAGTTCTGAATTGATTATGTATGAACCTGCAGTGTATAATACGTCAGAATATTTTGTTCATGTTGAAATAAGTTTTCTCAATAACAGTGACATTATAATACAAAGTTTGAAAGACATGCTTTTAAATGAAGTTTATTCTGATATAAAACTTGTTGTTGGCGGAAGAGTTTTTAATGTTCACAAAAACATACTTGCTAGTAGGAATGAAGTTCTAGCCAAAATGATAGATGACATGTTGAAGGTGTATACAGATAATATAACTCTTCTAACATGGGATCCCACTGCTGTAGATGAGTTGTTAAAGTATGTTTACACTGGCATGTGTGATGTAACAAAAGTTCCACATAAATTATTGATACTGTCTCATTTTTTACAAATTGAGGAGTTACAGCAGTTGTGTAAAAATTATTTAAAATCACATTTACACCAAGATAACTTGATTGAAACTCTGGAAATGACAAAACAAAGTCAATATCGTTTAGATGATTTAAAAAAGGCAGCTATAGAATATATTAGGAAGAATGAGCTTACTTTAGCAGAAGATATGGTTTTCATAGAATATCTCAGTAATTCCATTGATATAAATAATGTATTGTTTGTATTACAATTTTCCAGTAAGTATGACATAAAAACTTTATTAAAAGCAGCCCTAAGGTATGTTTGCTTTGATATGAAAGAAGTTTTAAAAAATGCTGAATTAAAAAATTTTCTAAGAAGAAACTTTAGCAAACTAAAACATGCTATTGAATGTATTTGAACAGAAAAGGCTGCAATTTTAATTTAATATTTTGTATTATACACATTGTTTAAAAGTTGAAGGAGTTTTTATTCACAAAAGCTACTGTAAAAGTTATTAAAAATAAAAAGATGGTAACAAATAAATAAACTAAATTGTTTTTGTAAATGACTCATGAGTAAATTATTGAAAATTAAACTTAGAATTAGAATACAAAAATTATTTATATAATTTTATTAATAAAGTCTTGCATTTCCACTATTATTCTAAATCATTAAAGTTTACTATTTTTATAATTTCGTTTTTAAACGACTTTCAACTTTTTCGTAACATAGTTGAAAAAAAAAATAAAATTAAATGATGCATTATTTATGTGCTGCTTGATCACTAGATTATAAATTTAATTATTGGCAAAATCATTTTTTTTTTTACTAAAAATAGGAGCTTCTTTACTTTTTATTTTTTTTTTTTGAGCATTTTCTTTAAAACATAAATCATCTCTATTTAGCTTAGAGTTAAAAATATTAAGTATTTTTTTTTAATACATGCAAGTAATAAATATAGTAAGATTCTACCATAATATACATATTATAATTATGCTAACTAACTTAAATTGAATATGCTCTTTACTATAGAATCAGCCTGTTACTTAAACTTTGATTGTAAGCTGTACTAAATTTGCCATAAATTTATTTCATTTAGTATTGCGGACTAGAAATTTTAATACATCCGGATTTGAAGGAAAGTATAATAAAGAAAGCATGTATGTGTAAGAAAATTATATTAACAACACACAACTTGTTTATAGTTATATTTTGTGCTTTCCTCTTTTTTAATTAAAAATTCAAAGTTATCAAGTTATTTATTTCAGTAAATATAAAAAATATTAAGTTGTATGGAGCTTCAAATTTCTCTTTGCAAATTACAATTATTTTCAAATGTGCTCATAAAATTTGTTGGATTATACATATCTTACATGATCATAAGAAATATGATAATCATAGTTCACTAATTATTAAATTTGTACGTTTCATCTAATGAAATACAACTTTTTATGTAAACTTTAAATATTACAGTCTTACTTCTTTTCTTAACAACTTATACAAAACGCTATTTTTTATTATAAAACGCCATTTTTAATAAGCTTTTTCAATTATGTTCTAATCTAAAAACGTCGAAATCATAAAAACACTGCAAGAATTATAGTCTCGCTACGTGAACCAAAAACTTTATTTCTAGTTGGAGTACGACGAAAAATCGTATATTTATTGCATGGAAGCAAGTAAACATTAGATCACCAGGTTCCTGCGTTAATATCCTGGTAATTTGGTTCTTTATTTTTGCTTCCTTGATATGTTATATACTAATCTTTAGCACGGTAAGAAATTGTAAAAAATCGTTGTGGAAGACAACCAAGTAACTGAACTGTCAAAGGCAGATCTTCCTAACGATATATAATACTGTAAAAATATAGAAGGCACACAAAAGTAACTTTTAAAAAAAACAAAATTAATTTTTTTAAACAAATAAAAAACTTGATAAAAATGAAAAGCACCAACTAAATTACCATTTACAAAAACAATTGTTTTAATTATTTAAATATTTACTTTTCATTAGTTAGTTCTCTGCTTATACTTAAATTAAATGTTGCATAAAATAGATTATATTATAATCCAAGAAAATCATAAATAATCAACAGCTTAAACAAACACGGTCAAAGCATTTTCACTAAACCATATGACAACCACATTTACAGGCTTAGCTTTCAAGTGAAAGAAGTGACTTTACAATCATCTATCTACGACTTTGTAAAACAATAACAACCTTACACATTATAGATGGACAGTTTACCATTTTAATATCGTGAATCCACAAAT
Organism: Leptomastidea abnormis; assembly: GCA_030522805.1. Lineage (NCBI taxonomy): Eukaryota > Metazoa > Arthropoda > Insecta > Hymenoptera > Encyrtidae > Leptomastidea > Leptomastidea abnormis. The sequence continues at coordinate 8,627 of JAPYZE010001738.1, read as the reverse complement.
ATTTAATAATTTAATGTAAAGAAGTAAAGATACTGATTAATTTATCTTCATGAATCTGAACAGCAAGTAAAGCCATTATCTTTTTTGGCGCTATAAATAAAAAACTTTAGAATAATTTAAAAATTTTTTTTATTAGAAATTCCAAGCAAAGCTAAAAAATTATGATGCATTTTAAGAACTGAAAACATGAATAATCTTTAAAAATATACTATTTTAAATATTTTGTTTTTTTTTTCTGAAGTAAAAAAAAAAACTAAAGTTTATCTATATAAAAAATGAATTTCAAATAGTTTTACATTATTACATTACAAAGATTATTTCAAAAACTTTTATTTTCTAGTGGATTAGTAATACGGCCAACAAATAATGTATAATTGTTGTACATGATCTTGTAAAGAAATGGCCTATTCACTTTTAATTCCATTGGTGGTGGTGGTGGTACCCAAAATCCGCCACCTACACACCTCACGTCTAAAATAAATATTTTAATTTAAAATTTGACTAATATAATCATTACAAAATTTATCCCTTGTTTATTCAAAAATATATTCCTTTAGTGTTTCAGATAAGTTATATGTATTGATGAAAAAAAAAAATTTATAAGAAAATTATATAGACTAATGACAATATTTAATTTTGTTATGGTAATACTCTTAAACAAAAAAGTGATATAAATTAATTGGAACTTGCAATATAGCGAAAATTTAAATCTTAATTAATATCTCAAAGAAATCATTCAGAAATAGATTTAAAAATATGTACTTACAAGTAATTGAGGCAGCCTCTGTACCCTTTTCGTTTATTTCAACAAAAGTTTTTTGTAGAACTTTCTTAACTTTGATCGGTTTAAAAAGTTTTAGAGTTAATTCATCAAACATATTTTTAAAGTTAGCTTCATCAGAAAACATCTCAGCTAAACCCATCTGTAAAAGCAGTACGTTAATTAAAATAAAATGCATTTCTTAAAAAAAAAGGTGACAATGTACCAAATACAAACTTTGCTCAGATGATTTTGTAAATCAAGTTCAGTTTCAATTTTGAATTTTGGCAATGAAAGACTTATATAATGCTGTTTCTCAAATTTGATTTGATTTATTTTCTCAAAATTATTTTCAATGTTCTTCAAACCATCTATATCATTTGGAATTATGATTTCAATTGAAACATTTTCACCTATGGTCTAAAACGTCACAAAGTATTATTTAAGTATAATAAGAAAATATTAAATAAAAGAAGAGGTATAAATATACTAACATTGTAAGGAAGAGCTATGCACTGTGCGTTCACATCCTTTAGTTGTGTATAATAAAAGTCTGATGTCTTGTGCATCATAGGTACATTGATAGTATCAATTTTATTTATGTAAAAGGGTTTAATTTCTGTTTTACCTTCATCAAATTTCTCCTGCCAATAACACTTGAAGTATACTGCATTTAAAAGAATCATCATTGTGGGTTGAGTGGATTCTTCCTTGAATTCATCTAAAATAAAAATAAAATAAATGATAATAAACATCAATTTAAAAAGATAGAATTTCTATTTTTCCAATAACATACCAGCTGAAACAATTTGACTAATTTTACCACAAGTATTTTCAGAACACCAATTGTTAATAATTTTGGCAGATTTGTCTCTTTTTTCAAAGTCTACGGAGTCATTTTTAGAATGAAAGTATGTAGTAGCAATTTCTTGAAATTCATCTTTGACTGTCACTTTGGTAGAGGTGTAAATTTTATTAATGACCTTAAGAATAACATCCATGTCAGACTCATCCTATAAGTATAAGAAAAGTTTTTAAACTTTAAAATTAAACCTTATAATGTAGAATGACTAACCATTGTGTTTTATAAAAAGTTGCTGTGCAACTTTTTTTAAAACACTTTTTAAAGAAATTTTTTTAAAGAAATTTCTTGGAAATATAAAAATGTATTCAGATTTTATTAAGCTATAAATTACTTTAAAACGTGCTTGAGACTTATTGTAGAAATAAAAATATAAAATAAAATCAATGGAATAAAAAGAAATAATTTTTCATATTGTCAATTTAATAAAAATTTATGAGCTCATTAATCCTTAAACCATGTAACAAAGTCAATCAAGAACATGCAATTTTGAAATAAAAGTATTTACTTTTATAAATTCACTGTATTTACAGTGAATTTAAAGTGAGAATAATTAAAATAAAAAAAGTAGAAAACAAAAAATATAAGTTGTTACACCTCTTCAAAAATTTTCCTCAGAAATGGTAATGGGTATGATACATCAAACTGATTGAGAATGTTTTGAAATCCTTGGAGTGCAAGATCATCATCCTTGGGAAGGTGAAGACAATTGCGTAGAGCCTGAGCTGTGGTGTCAGCAGCACCGTAAGCAACCATGGACAAGACTGTGTGTACGCCAACAGGTGAACAAACAAAATTGCCTGAGGTTTCTCCGGCTACTCTCTAAAAAAGCACATTTAAGTATGAGATTGAAAAAGTAACAAGATGTTACTAATCTCTTGTCTTTTGTTCTTATTCCTTACCTTGTAAAAGTCCGTGGTGAAATTCTCTAGAGCTTTGCCAATGCTGTTTACAGCAGCATCCCTTTTTTTCTCTTCAACGTCTTTCTTGGGCTTTTTCTTACTGCTGTCATCTATTAAATTGCTAATGTTATCTTTACGCTTGTTCGGCATCTTACTTGACTTTTTGTTTTTAAAGTAAGCCTAAATGATTTGCACGTGACTGTAAATGTTACACTCGACAGTCTCGAGTCTCGACACGTTGAAACAAAAGAAAGTCGCATTCTTTGGCGCTTGATAGCCGCTATGGTGACTAAGGGGAGAGTAGGAGGGGATACATCATTTTCGCGCGCGGTGAAGTTGAATCTAATTCAATAAGAAGATTTTGATTCAGAATTAATATTTAAGCCATTTATGGTTTAACCCAACTTTTGCCCATGTTTGTTGTAATTATAAAGACGTGTTAAAAATATTAAATTCGTCCAAGAAGTTTCTTAATTAAAATTAATATTTGTTGATGGAATCACTTTTTCAATATTCATTAGAAAAATATAATTCAACAAGTGTGTAGTTTAGTTGCTGGACAAAAGCGTCTTCGTCAAGCAAAGAGGAAAGTTTAGCAAAAAATTTCTTCCTAAAAGAGAAAAAAATTTATAGATATATGATATGTAATTTAAATTTATAATTCACCTTGTAGATCCTAGAATTTTATATTTATTATAATACTAAATAGTCTAATCTAAAATGTGGTAAGAGCTTAAATAAAGTTACACATATCTTAATAAATTTAATGATTTATATTATGAAGCAAAATTTGATTTATATAATAAAGTAAGTTATATAACCAAATGTTATTGTTTCTAATTTTTTTTTAATTGATATAAGAAATAATATCGTAAAAGACGATTGATATGAGTAAATGTAGGAAAATTTCAAACGTCAAACATATATTTGTTTATTTGTTGCTTATTTATTTTAATTGTATAACATATTCAGTACATATAGTTGAAAAAATACAGAACACATTTTAAACAAGAACAATTTGAATAATAAAAAATAAAATTGAAAAAAAAAATGATAATCTCGCATATTATAAAAATCGCCGTATTATAAAAAAACAAAACCAAATGGCCAAATCTTTACCGATCCTGCATATAAATAAAATTGCGATTTCCACCCTTATATATCTATAGGTAATACTGACGTAGAACAATGATATTATTATATATATTTTTTTTAACGCGACATTTGCCAAAGTCTGATAAGATGCCGACATTCTTAAAATATTGTAATAAGTATTTAAAATAAATCTATCTCGTTTTTTCTTTGCAGTCATATATATTCGCAAAATAGATGAAAAGTTTTTAGTAGATCGCGATAGGGCGCTTCTGTTTTTACGCTATCTTATTGTATTCAAAATTATGGAAAATATATTTTATAAGTCTATCATGCAAATTCAAGAATGATAAGTAATTTGTTATAAAGAAGAAGTAGTAATTGATTATTTTTGGTCTATTAAAAAAAAAAAACTATTTTCCGCGGATTTTAAATGTCTTGAGAAAATTTTTTAACAGCTCCAAATTATTAAAACTATTACCTACTTATAGAGGTAGGGTATACGTCATTTTCTGATTAAAGAAATTGGAGACAAGTTTACAATTGAGTTTTTAAATATTACATTGATCCAGTGCCTTTTAAAAATATTCATTAAAATTTTTATTTCATTTTACGTGTCTTATCAAAATTAAAATTTAAGAAAGCAAAAAAAACTTTTGCAATAAATATTCATCCAAGCTTTATAAATTTAAATTAATCAAATTGTTGTTACTAAATTACTAAGCATAATATTTGTTTTGTTTTTCCATCAAGAAAGCTTTTGAGCACGTTTTCACGCACTATACCCAAATAAAATTTCGTTATCTTAGATAAATAAATAAAAAAATTATTGTCTTACTCAAGCAATAAATTTGACTCTTACCTTTGTTTTTACAGTCCTCCAGGAAAAATTATTGTCACTTATTAATTGTGCAATTTAAGGTTTTATAAAAAAATTAAAAATTTCAACTTGTAATTGATACATCTAATAGGATAAAAAGACCTTAAAAAATTAATTTATAAAAAAATAAAAGGAAATGCTTTTAAAAATGTTAGATAAACTTTCAAACTATTTATGAAATTTATTACATAATTAAATAATTTATTTTCTTTTGCAAAAAGGAAATTACAATAAACACAAGAACTTATTTATATAAAATTTAAGTTTTAGCAGGTTTATATCATCACAAAAATTAATAATTGAATTTTTACTTTTCCAGTGGATTAGTAACGCGGCCAATAAACAATGTGTGCTCGTCGTACATAAGCTTGTATAGAAATGGTCTATCCACATATAATTTGATTGGTTGTGGAGGACGCCCTCCACCTTCCTGAGTTGCATCTAAAATAAACACAACAAAAGATTTATTAAATCAATAGCAATACTTAAATTAAATAGATTCATTTTTAATGACAGATCTCTATGAATATAAAAAGAATTGAAATTATTGACAATTAATTTATACTATAATGCAAAAATTTCATAAAAATATTCACTTACAAGTAGCTGAAGTTGCCTCTGTTCCTTGTTCATTTACATCAATAAAAGTTTTTTGTAAAACTTTCTCAACTTTGATAGGTTTAAAAAGTTTTAGAGATAGCTTGTCAAACATATTTTTAAAGTTAGCTTTGTCTGAAAATATCACAGCTAAACCCATCTGTGAAATAGAAGTTTCTTTTTGTAAATGAATTGTATATTTGTAAAAACGAGCTCAAAATATATGAAATACACAAACCTTGCTCAGATGATTTTGTAAATCAAGTTCAGTTTCTACTTTGAATTTCGGCAATGTCAGATCTATGTAATGCTTTTTATCAAATTTGATTTGATTTATTTTCTCAAAACTTTCTTCAATATTCTTTAAACCATCTATATTATTTGGAATTACTATTTCCATAGAAAATTGTCCTGCCTAAAAAAGTGCAAAAAATTTTATGAGTATATAAAAAAAGAAAAAGATGAATAGTACTAAAGCTATTAACTTCATATGGAAGAGCTATGCACTGGGCATTAAGATCCTTCAGTTGTGTATAATAAAAGAATGATGTCTTATGCATCATAGGTGCATTAACAGTAGCAATCTCATTTATGTAAAAAGGTTTAATTTTTGTTTCATATTCATCAAATTTATCCTTCCAATAACACTTGAAGTACACGGCGTTTAAAAGAATCGTCATTGTGAGTTCATCAAATAAATCTGAAATAAAAACAAAACAAAATAAATGATAATTATACATATTAAAGTAAAGAGATGGAATTTTTAATTTCTCAACAACTCATACCAGCTGAAATGATTTTATTAATTTTACCACACGTTTTTTTAGAACACCAATTGTTAATAATTTGGGCTGACTCATCTTCTTCTTCAAAATCTATTGGATCACTTTTAGAATGAAAATGTGTACTGGCAATTTCTTGAAATTCGTCTTTGACTGTAACTTTAATAGAGGTGTAAATTTTATTAGCCATTTTCAAAATAATATCCATTTCAGACTTCTGTAAAATAAAAGATAAATTTATAGATTTTAAAAATAATTAAATCATATTGTTTCTAATAAATTATGTTGTAACTTTTTTAGTTAGTCCATCCAAAAATTTAAAAAGACCTATTTGTTATAATTCTTGTATGCAGTTACTGTTTAAAACATATGATAACAAATCAAGCTTTATGTGTTTATTAAAGTAGTGCTGTTCTTACAAAAAAAATTTTTAAGTTTGAATAAAAAAATTAATTTATTTGAGTAGATTTTAAATTTTTCTAAAGTAAGTTTTGTACTTATTAAAAAAAAAAAAAAAGATGAATAAAATTGAAGAAAAAAAAATGAAGTAGTTGCATTACATCGGGTTCTACTTTTCTCATCGAAGGTAATGAGTATAATTTATCAAACTTGTTAATAATCCTTTGAAATCCTTGGTGAGCAAGATCATCATCCTTGGGAAGGTAAAGACATTTGCGCATCGCCTGAGCTGAGGTGCCAGCAGCCCCATAAGCAACCATTGAAAGGATTGTGTGAGCACCAATGGGGGAACATACAAAATTTCCTTTGGTTTCACTAGCTACTTTCTGAAAATGTACACCCGAGTATAGACAAGGTATTAGCAACATACCAATTCATGCAGTTTTTGTTGTTGCAAGTTAAATGTCTTTCATTCTTACCTTGTAAAAATCTATGGTGAAGCTCTCTTGAGCTCTGACAATGCTGTTCACTGCATCCCTTTCTTTTTCTGGTTCATTGTTAATAGTTTTTATCTGCTTATTGCAGTTACCTACTGAATTGCTATCTTCCTTAATCTTGCGCTTTGGCATTTTGACTTGTTGACGTTGTATATAACTGCAATAGTGAAGTTGGTGAAATTGGTTTGCACGACGTAAAACAAATGGCTTATTGCGGATAATGTTACTCGACGACTGCGGTTAAACAAGATGTAATAATAGTTGTAGGCTTGTAGGTAGGTATGGGTGTACGTATAGATAAAGTGGTTTTTCTAATTTGTTTTAATATGGAAAAGTGTAATTCTTTTTATTCAGTTATAGATTGGATATACTTAAAGTAATCTTACAGCTTACCTATATATGAATCTTTTCTTCGTCTCAGTCACAAATAAAATGGATACTTAAATCAGCTTTGTTCCTCTTATAATTTTGACGAGATAGATCTGTACTCGACTCGATCTATTCGTGTTGCGATCTTGCGATTGGCTACTTATACGTGACTTGATTATGATTGGTTCAAACTGATTACGTGGTCTGCATAGAACGGTTGAATGGTTGAAAAAGAATTCAAAAAATGTACTTAATTTTAAAAGATAATCTATATTTTAATTTTACTTGAAAGCATTATGAATTGAAAAAATTCAGCATATCCTGCACGAATCGTAACTAAATTTGACTAGTTTGATTTTAATAGTAAAAAGCTAAAAAAATAACAAGAAGAACAAAAAAGAAATGCATTCGTTTTTCGCAAGAGAATCTCGCGAGTGCCGAGGAAAATGTTTAAACAAAAGAATGGATAACTACTTACATTATATCTTTTTCATCCTTCCCGATCAGCTGTGCAAATTTCACTTCCTGATCGGAAGATGATGAAAAATAGTATACTCATTACGCATCCATGGGAACAAGTTATGAATATCCTGGTAAACTAGGCCTACTAAATTATTGTTCCCTGGGTACGTAATATACTATTTTCCCGACCGGTATATAATGGCATTATTATTGACTTAAAAGCAGGGACGAAAATAACTCATTTACGCACTGTAAAATTTATATTTTTCTAAATAATTTTTCTAATGAATTATTTGGGTAAAAAAGATAAATTGAAACTATTTCAGTACCTATACCTACTAGAAACCCCATGTTAAAGATAGGCCAGCTGCGATATGATTTTAACGTGTAAAAATTACGACACTTCAATCCTCTGTAACTTGGGATAGAATCAATCTATTTTAACGCGATAAAGCTTAAATGAAAGCTTGATTTGGTACCTTTAATTTGAGTGGTTATATAAGACTTTTGCATTTTCCAAAATAAAACTACGATTAAAAGAGATAGATAATAGTTATTTTCGTAACAAGGGCGCAAAAGGCATGATTTCCGCACGAGTTGTGATCATAGAGATATTAATATCTCTATGGTTGTACGCACGAGTCATCGGTGAAGCCGCAGGAGTGTGCAGACCGATCCTATACACGAGCGCATGTAATGCACGAGTGGTGATCGGCGCACACGAGTCGACGGCGAAACCGATGACGAGGTGCGGGAAGATCACGCGAGAGAGGGAAGCCTACTGCGCCCGAGTTGCGAACATAATTTTTTGCAATTTTAAGAGCCGTGCGCAAAATTACTTTTTTGCAATTTCGTGCGCAAAAGTGACTTTTGCGCACGGTTTACAGTGCGCAAAAGAGTACTTTTTCGCACGGTTTTCTTTTGCACACTGTTTAGCGTGCGCAAAAGAAAACCGTGCGCAAAAAATTTTTTGCGCACGCTAAACAGTGCGCAAAATAAAAACCGTGCGCAAAAGTAATTTTGCG